>JAGXJF010001806.1:685000-877839 GCA_019208055.1 Stipa capillata | reverse complement strand
CCTTTTCTTCTCTTCTCTCTTTCCCCTTTACTCCCCACCCCATGGATGCCCATTAGCTACCCCCCCCCTGTCTCTTCACTAGACCTGTGGAGGATTGTTCTCCCGTCGACCAGATTGGGGGTCCGACGTAGTGCAAGATGCAGATACAGTTCGCTACGACGAACTTCTCGATGGACGCCGCGTACGGTCAAGTCTAGCCATCTGCTCCTGGAACGGTGATACACGGTGTCCCGTTAACGCCAGGCTTCACGCGAGTGCAGGTTGAGTCAATCAACTAGACCTTCGCTAACTGTCACTTGCCAAACGCGCGAGAATCTGATGAGATGCAGTTGCTAAGCGACGCGGTCGGGTCGTTCGTCCAGTGGCCGAAGAAGGACATAGTCCTTGAATCAACACCAAGCGCACCGTCCGTTCCTCCATGCTCGCCGAATCAAGGGATGCTCAGGTTTTCACCGGTGGTTGCTCGATCTTCGCCGGAGGTTTCGAGGCAGCTCGTCCTTCCTCAGCCTATGCCGAGCCTGCCACATGTCGAGCTTCCACGTTGTTCGCTACCCCCCTCAACTCTTGGCACTACCACCAGTGGAGAGCTCACGGCCAAGCCGTGTTCCAACGAAGAGTCAAGGGGCCACATCCAAGCTGAAAGTATACAAAGCCAAGAAGTCTGCTTCAAAATAGGCGGATGATGTTGAGTATCCTTTAGCGGAGCTAGCTCGGCAGCACGTGGCAGGACAACCTATGGTTGACGCCGACGTGAACCTGGGCGTAGCCTGCCGGACGCTTCATGATCATTATCTCGATATGTCGAACAGGCCGTTCCCAGATACAAGAGTCGGCATCGTAGTCTGCTTCAAGGAGGAGCATTTCAAGCATCGCCAAGGGTATATGTTTCCCGTGGATTTCTCGGACATCTTCAACATGATGCACTTCCGTGAGCTGGATGCCAGTCTCATGAGATGCTTCACGCTGTAAGTCCTTACAACACAGCACCTATTTATTTATCACCGCTAAGTGCCTGCAATATAAGTCGTTCTTCTCCTATACTCAGATACATGATTGATCTTAGCGAAAGAAGAAAGATTAAGAACTCTGTGGGGTTCGACGACCCACATTTGATCTCGGCCCAATGCATCGCGTCAAATAAGAACATGGTGCGAGATTACATCATGCATTTACTCCATGAGTACTCTGCACGAGATTACATCCAGGTTGCCTATAACATCGGGTAAGCCACATCCTTTGCAAATTCTCATGGTTCGACGGCTAAACATGTAATAACTTCTTATCGTATAACCAGGAGCCATTGGGTCCTCCTCGTGATCGTGCCAAAGTGGAATAAGGTATGGTACCTTGATTCCATGAGGCGTAGCATTGACGTGCGTAAGCAAGGGTACGTGGACATCATGCGTCTACTCGACAAGTGAGTACCAAAACTTTCGACTTCGTCCATGCCTATTCTTTCTTCTTCACAAAGGAAACGACAGTTCGATGCTAATTGTTTTGAATCATCTAGAGCATTTGACACGTACGTCAAACAAGGAGGGAGGCACAAGAAGGTCAAGGAAGGAGTGGCCGTCGAGTTACGTCATGACTCAAAGTTTAAGGTATTTCGTAATGTCCTTGACTCCTCGAACTAATGCCATCATACTTCTGCCCTCTATACCTAATCGATATCCCTTTTGTAGTGCCGGCAGCAGCCCGAAGGGACCGACGTCTGTGGGTATTACATGTGTTTCCACATGCTAGCCCTTTGCAGCAACCCAAAGTACAGAGATCTAGCAGTACGAAACCATCGCCACTAACTAATGTCTAGTGTTTAATCATGCTATTTGCCCTGAGTGTAAGCCTCATGTTTTTAGGGAGCGGCGCAACCCATGGCAATCAAACAGTTGGAAGATATGGACATGGCCCAGATTCGGTCGCACATCTCTAGCTTCCTAAACAACGAGGTCATTAGTCCCCAAGGACGCTTCGGTTCCTCGGCGGCAAGCTAGGAACTTAGGATTGCGACTAGTTAGATCATTACTTAGGTTTCTAGTTAGGTCATTACTTACTTCATTGGTTGCAAAGTTGCAAAGTTTGTAATTATCTATCCAACTTGTGGTTTAAAATGACAAGTGCACTTGATGTTTCTAAATGTCTTGTTCATTTTTCCTCTCACTACAAACGTGTAAGTGGGTTTGACATAACTATAACTTTTTCTTGTGAATATCACTCTTTTATAAATGAGACTTCTTTATCAACAGATATCGTGCATGGAGGCTTCGGCGAGTGGTTCTATTCATGTGAAGAACATAAGTGAACAAGTTTTTTGAATTTGATCAATATCTCCGCTGTTAATTGAGTACATGTCTCAAGTGAACAAGTTTTGTAATATTATTTGTATGCGTATGTATGTGAATGTTTGTAGTTTATGTCTTGTGGTTGATGCGAAATGATTGAAGTGTGCTATATAAATCTGTTGTGCATGCTGTGATTTGGCTATATCTTGTATATGAATTGTTTGCTTTTTTAGGGAGGATAGTAAATTAGGCAAAATAATGCCTGTTCAAAAACATATCCGAGGCGGTTGGAAATAAAGAACCGCCTCGGATGTTCTATCTCAAACGCCTCGGATAAGGACTTATCGGAGGCGGTTACACTTCACCAACCGCCCCGAATAAGGAGTTATCGGAGGCGGTTATGTTATCTTCACCGCCTCCGATAAGACATTATCCGAGGCGGTCGGTGAAACGTAACCGCCTCCGATAAGTCATTATCCGAGGTGGTTGGTAAATTTTAACCACCTCCAATAAGGCCTTATCCGAGGCGGTTCAGCCAACAGAACCGCCTTGGATAA
The DNA here is from genome assembly GCA_019208055.1 of Stipa capillata. Taxonomy (NCBI): domain Eukaryota; kingdom Viridiplantae; phylum Streptophyta; class Magnoliopsida; order Poales; family Poaceae; genus Stipa; species Stipa capillata. The sequence continues at coordinate 875,003 of JAGXJF010001806.1, read as the reverse complement.
GCTCATATCCGAGGGGGCTTGCGTGACCGCCTCCGATGCATGCCCCCATATCCGCAACCACTCCGTGGAGGCGGTTGCGATAACCGCCTTGGATGTGCTATTTTAACCACCTCGGATATGGATTTCTGTACTAGTGTGGAATCATCTCTAGAAAGTGTGTTCACATCACAAAATCTATTCACACATTAATCCAGGAAAATTATATAAAGACAAGAACAATATGATGATAATTCAACTCCAAAAGTGCATAAGAACAAATTAGAGGCTTAAATATACTTTGTCGTGCTAATCATTTATGACATTGCTAACAAAGAAGTAGTTGAATTGACCTCTAGTCACTATGAGGTCGAGTTCCTTCAACTCCTTTATGTCCATTGAAGGCAAAACCTGTAGCAAATAAGTTTAAGGTTATGCATATATTTGAATGGGAAGTATTACTCAATAGTTAAGATTAACAAAACCTCGATTAGCCCCTTAAGGTCTTTGATCCTTGAACATGGCATGAGTTTCTCTTGTTATGGCAAACATAATAGTCACAAAGGTTGATTTGCTTGGGTTGCTGGCTACACTGAAAAATATAGACGACAGCTACTAAACATGTATTAAGCATAACAATAACTATCATGTAATACTAACTATTAGCATTATCTTAATGACCAATTCCTATTAAAAAAGCTAAGTACCTAAACAAGTACCTAAGGCCTCACATTGAACTTATTAACCTAGTAAGTCTTAACTATTATCCCCACAACCAATATTTCCAAAATTTTCAAGCTAAGTATGATGCGGACATCACCATGGTTGACACTGCCACATGCTCAAGTCCGCCTCCAACACTTGCGGGACCAATGACAAGAGCTCAAGCAAAGGCCACACGACATGAGGTGACTCTATTCCTTGATGACTACCCATTTGACTGGAGCATGAATGGTATGCTACCTAATGCTTTGACTCTAAATATGCTATGTTACGAAGGACCGACCAAGGTGGAAGGCAAAGGAACCAAGGGACATACTCAGAGCACCAAGTCCAAGGTGGAGGATAGCGGGACAGAGAAAGGGACTCTAAGTTTCAAGCTCAACCACGCCTGGACTGCTGCCTCGGACCCTCCGGATGTTCACTGAGAAGGAAGGCCCAGACTATCCGGCTGAGGCCCGGACCCTCCGGACGTGGCCGGACCTTCCACCCGGACCCTCCAGAGGAAGGTCCGGATCTTCTCTGCAAAGCCCGGACCCCAATTGCTAGGTTTGTTTTGGTTTTTCTTGCCTATTTCGAAAACCCCACAAAAAGAGCCTGATTTGAAATCTAAATGCAATTAAGAGTTTTGAGTGAGCTTTGGTTGGTTTTGATCCATGAGATCTTTGCTATACTTGTTGATCTAACCTCCCTTTGCGTTACTTTGATTGATTTCATCGTTTGCCCCTCTGATTTGGTGGTTTCGGGCCGCCCGCGTTGCAGATCTACTCCTATGTTCACCGGCCGGACCCTCTGGATTTCACCTGGACAGTCCAGGTGGCTGGACCCTCCGGATTCAACCTAGATAGTCCAGATTCAGCAAAACTGGACGCAACCACTTCACCATTTGGGGCATAACTTCCACATTCGGTGTCCGTTTTCAGTGATTTTGGACTCGTTTCGAAGCTAACGATGAGCTCTAGGCCATCATCAAAGACACCAACCTCCACAAGCAAGGTAAAATATCCGAAAAGGTCCTTCTTCCTTGCAACTTCTTTGTGAGCCAATCATTCATTTTGCGAAAACGTTGATCCTATTAAGACTAGTTCATTGATAATTGCTAGGGTCTTGTACACTTGTGCTACTTAGAATATCTTTCCCAAGCAATCAAAAATGTTAGTCTTATAAGATCTTGGCATAAAGAAAAAGAGGAAGAAGAATCAAAAGAATCAAAAAAAAGAGAGAAAGAAACATACAGATGCCATTGAACTTTCTTGTAGGGAAAACGCAAGCTTGAAAGGAAATCCAACTAGGGAGAGTAGTCAAGTGTACAAATTTTTTGCCCTACAAATTTGCAATCGAGCTAGCATCTTTCCTAGTATTTGTGCAACATGAGCTTCTAGTCTTGCTAGGAACAATCTTGTATTAGCTCATTTCTTGGTTGCACAAATCACATTATCCTTGTGTGTGAGCTGTCTTGTGCTGGGTTAAGTTCTCGTTGATGGTCACTTACTGCTGGGTTAGTCTGAACACTCGAAGGATATCAAAGATTCAAAGGATTAGGTTTTTATTTTTCCCTAGGTCAATAAATTCAAAGTTCAAACATTCAAGTTAAGAGACTTATTTTTTGAAAAGATAAGATACATAGTTTAAGAAAAGATATAAAAATATGAAAATAAGAGCTTTCATTTGTAAAATTTGTACAAAATGTCAACTGATTCATTGACGTGGACGAATTAGAGTCATTTGTTCCAATCCGAAGCATAAACAAAGATAGGTGTAATCTTTTGAAAAAGATCTTTACTTTCTAAAAAGTAACAAAAGTGCCCGCATAAATGTTCAAATTCCAAATAAAATAGTTTTAAATAATTAAGGTAAAGGGTATATTTTACCCTAAAGTGGATAACTTTGTATTTTTTTCTTTTTGTTATTTCTAACTCATATTTGAGAATAAAATATGGCAAAGCTATAAATAGGTTCACGTAAGAGAGTGTTATTGGTTTTGCTGGATCATGCCATTATCCATCTTGACTTTTGTTAAGTGCCTAGGCTAGCTTCACTCACACCAAGCTCATAGTGCTGCCAAAGGCATCAATTCAATCGATCCTGCTATAGGGAATCGGCACTATCTTTTTTCTTTTTATTTTTCTTCTCCTTCGGCTTCTTAGACTCCTTATTTCTTTTTTTATCCTCCCCCTGATAAAATATGTGAAAAATACTTTTTATTCGGATAATGAGTATCTTTTCCTATTTTGTTTGATTATCTTTTCCTATTTTGTTTGGATTTGGAATGGACGCCTATGGAGGAGAGAAGGAGAAGCTACTCCATGGGCTAGCCGGTCTTCTATTTCGAAGAATGGAATCTTAGTTAAGAGAACAGGACTAGGCACGAAGCCTTCTGACGATAGGTAGTACAGTATCCCGTATATGAGGAGGTATCCGTATACGAGTCCCTGGATTATCGGAGTACAATACATGTCATGTACGGTAAGGATCCCAAGAGATAAGGTAACCCCCGTAAGGAGGAAGGACACCCCTTAAACTAGAAAATCAATCCCGACGTTTAATGAAGCTAGAGTTCTACTCGGGCATAAGTCCATGTCCGGTACGACTCGGGGAGCCCCCTATGAAAGGATCAGCAATCCCATGGGGGAGAGGAAGTCGGAGAAGCCAGAGGTCAAGTTAGAAGCCTGAAGCCATCCAGAAGCCCCAGCGATTCCCACGAGAAGACCCGCCGCCTCGAAGGAGTCGAGCCCAGCGGAAATAGTCGACATAGCCTCCGATTAGGTCTAGGGTAGCCACTAACATACACATCCCTTGTAAAGATACTCTTCGATCAATATATACGAACAGGACGTAGTGTTATTATCCTAAGGGAGGCCTGAACCTGTATAAGGTTTCCTTGCCGTTAGATCTCTTGGCCTTTTGCCCTAGAGGTCCCTACCCCTAAGTATCACAGTTCCACGACTACCGTAAGATCGGTGGTTTACCAATCGTCGACAGATGGCGCCGACCGTGGAGACCTCTCCGGCTCAAGCCGTCAAGGAAGCATCAAAGTCAGCAAGAAGTGCAACTAGTTGCGATCTGCCCGTGTCGTCGACTGCACGGCCTTCCCCGGTTCGACTCGAGGAGGAAGAAGCAGACTCAGCAGCGGATACGATCGCACTCACGCGGCGCACTGGGGATTCAAAGCTGGGCCTCTATGACAACCTCGGCCCGATAGATCCATAGCCGGTGAACGACCGCGTAGATTTTGGAGAATATGCCATTGACGAGTACTCAGATTGCAAAGTCGATCACTTCAGAACCGAGTGCGCCAGGGCCTTCGAGGGGACGTTAGTGTTACCCAATGATTCCCAAGTAGGAATGACTAGCCTGATGCCAGGACGGTCGTCTGCGACTTCTAATCGACCAATCGATCAAAATCCAAATCACAATATCCCTCCCTATGAGAAAGACACGATGGAGTGGGAATACACCTCATCTAATCTGGACCCCCGGGTGGTTCTCACGATCCAAGACGATCGGGAAGAGCCCGAGGACCAGGATCAGGATGGGGGCTCACAACGTCAGAGCTCGATGGCTACTCCTCGTGGGAACGGGAATGTGCCCACGGCAGAAGATAGAACCCCTCAAGGGACGGGAGAATATGTGTCCTGAACTGCCTAAAGACTCGCTGAGATGTGCAATCTGCTGTCACGACCACCGTTGGCAGATCTAACGACACCCGATGGAATACAATGGCTACAACGGCTGGAGGCTAAACTGCAGCAGGCCCAAGCCCAAGCCGAGTCTTCTCGACTCCAGTCGGGGAGACATAGCTCCAATTGAGGGAAGACCCCTCTCCGACCGAAGGAATCGAACGAAGAAGGACGACATCCTAGGAACCAGCCTCACTGGGAGGAACCACGTGTTGACCTCCGCGACAGGCTCAACAAGCACCGATCCCAAAGGCGCCAGCAAGAGAAAACTCCTCCTCGGAGAGACAATCGACACCTCGCTAATAACCGGGGATGAGCTCCGACCCCAAATAGCGGTCCCATTATCGGAGGACCATTAACGGATGCCAAGCGCTGTCCCAGGAACTCCGACACGTGCGCTAGCCATCTCGCTTCAAGCCTAGGGCCCTAGAGTCATATGATGGCACTATGAATCCTGCAGAATTCTTGTAGATCTACACCACGACTATCAAGGCTGCAGGCGGGAACGAGAAGGTCATGGCCAACTACCTCCCGACTGCTCTTAGAGGAGCAGCCAGGACCTGGTTGACGAACCTACCGCTAGGAACGATCCGCTCCTGGGGACAGCTTTGCGACATGCTTCCCGGAAACTTCCAAGGTACCTTCACACATCCTGGTCGGGTCGACGACTTATTCCTAGTCGTCCAACATCTAGACGAGACCCTCCGAGAGTTTACCAAGTGATTTAGTGCTGTTCGCAACACAATTCCCGAGGTGACCAACTTGGACGTCATTCGTGCCTTTGTGCGAGGCAGCAGAAATGAGATGTGCACGCACGACCTGATCATGCATCCACCCAAGACAATGGCACAGCTGATGGATCTAGCCGAAAAAGCCGCTTGTGCTGAAGAAGCCCTACATTACATCAAGCAGCAACAAAACAGGTTGCCCAGGTCTCCCCTCCGGACCAGAGAGGACTCAGCGAAGACAAAGCGGAAGAAGAAATCCTCCAGAGGGAACAGGGAGAAGAGAGCTAAAACCGATGAGGTATTGGCCGATCTCCCCGAAAAGCGTATCTGGCAACCACGCACCAAGGACAAGCCAACGACGTCCTCCAACAAGACAGGAAAACCCTGGTGTGATTTCCACCAAACCGATTCGCATGATCTCCGTCAGTGCCGCATCTTCAAGAAGTACCTCAAGGAAGAAAGAGAGAAGTTCCGCAAGGAAAACCCGCAGGTCGCAAACAACAGTCGAGACACGACTTCCGACGACAATGACTCCACCCTTGAACCATTCCAGGGGCATATCAGAGCAATCGAGCATATATTCGGGGGCTCGGCTTCCTATGAGTCAAAAAGGCAATACAAGGCGATCGCCTGAGAAGTTCTCACGAATATACCATGAGTCCCTAGGGCAATCAAGTGGTCAGAGGTCACGATCACATTCGACCAAACCGATTGCCCCAAGAACTGTGTTCGACCAGGATGATACCCGATCGTTGTCGAACCCACGGGCCAAGGGACAGTCTCAGGTAGACAGTTTCTATGGGGCGTAGGCCTCCCAAAAGGTAATGGAGGTGTGCAAAGATTTCCTTGGGCTAGAGGGACATTGGTCCTCGAGTGCAAAGGCCGAAGAGAGCTTGACTGCAAGACTCACCGGTCGAGCAGAGACGAAAGTTGGCCTTACTGATGTGACGGTGCCGAGTGGAAGGGCCATCGGTCAATGGATAAAAGTTACTCTAGGGATAACAGGTTGATCTTCCCTAAGAGTCCAAACCAAAGGGAAGATCATAGTTCTTGCACGAGCACTCAAAAAGATTCTAGAGGATCCTCGTGATTAGGTATTCTTTTTGCTTAGATCGTAGCAGTAAGTATTTCTTGGGGAGCTATAATATGGTCATGCTTGAGCACTTATTTATCTTTATTTCAAGTAATTTACTGTTTACCTTGACTACCCTCAATTCATTGATTCATATTGCTTTGACTACTCCTATTGATGACTTCGTTACTTTCCTCCATCTAGTTGGAAAACATTCCTTGAAGAATCAAGATTCGTACTTTCTTGACCAAACTGCAAGCGTGAAATTTTACGAGATGAAATAGGGAAAGATATTTCTTTGGTTTTTGGAAAACCCAAACTAAAAAATTTTTCAGGGAGCCAAATTCCTAGTAAAAAAATCTTGGATCCTTCCACTTAGATGAAAAAGAATTCTCCAATAGAACTATGGAACCCCCGAGCGGTTGCGGTTGTACCTGTACTGCAAGAATAGGAAAACTCACTATTCACTCAATTTATTTTCCATAATAAGATTATGTAGAGATGGTCCCTATTTTAGGGAAGGCTTTCTTCCTTATTTTATGAGGGCTGATATGCAATACTGCTTTCCCTAGTGTTTGAATTCTTCCCTAAGGTCGAATGTTTTAGTTAGTATTTTAAGGACGGACCTGAAGGACTATTCTTAATGACTAAATTAATATATGGAAAACCAAACAATAGATTCTTTTTGCTCTGGTGTCCTAGCTCCCTTGAGCCCAATCTCGGGATCCGCTTTTGGCAATCCCCATTTGCCAAGCTAAAATTTTAGATTATTTACCAATTGGAAAATTCTTCCACTATTTATAGAAACTATCCACTTGAATTTTCATATAGTGATCAATGGAGCCTTTGTTGTTAGAGTGAGTCCCGTTCTTAGTTCGATTTTGGCTCTCCAACCTGATTCAATGCCTTGCCTTATTGTACGACCGCATAGGAAGGAGACCTGTTCAAGTTCACTAGATTGAATGACCAAGTCATGGAAATGCCGCTATTCAATTGTTTTAAAAGAATGTTGAGCCAGGCCTGGTATGTAAGTTCAACAATGTACAAACAAGGTTTGATTTAACTTCCGCACTTAGGTTGGGGGGTAGGTGAAGATGGGGGTTCTATTTAGGAAGAATAAGGAAGAGGAATAGAATCTCATTCATGTCTTCATGCGAACAGAAGAGATAAGGCATCGGTTGTTCTTAACAGTGATGGCTATTCATTTAAGTCTTCGGGTAGCACCACTAGATCTTCAACAAGGTGGAAATTCTCGTATTTCGTATGTACATGTTCCTGCGACCTAAGGTGGGTAGGAGCGGGTCGACTCTGTATCATTGTGGAACAACTGTAGCGTCTGGATTTGATCTTTCTACACGGCAATTCATCTGGTAACTTCATGGTAATCTGTCCCACCCAAATGAATTAGTTGGTACTAGAAATGTTAGATATAGTAAATGAAAGGTGTAATAAGAAGTAAAAAGGACAAAGACACTTCCTATTAGCTCTCCTGACCTAATCCAATGCAATGCCTTATTGTATGATCACATAGGAAAGAGACCCATTCAAGTTATTATAACAGAGCTAAGTTGGTTTACCATTACCACCTATAGACAGTGTTGAGGTTTACCACCCTACAAAAAGTAATATGGAACTATTTATCTTTCCCCCAAAGGAGGGACAAAGTAGTTGCCAACTCCAACTGCCCTTAGAAAAAGATATACACTAAAATAGGCGAGGATCACTGGTAACGATACTTGAATTAGCAAATCAAACCTGGGGTGTGCCCAAGCCTTGATGCACAGGTTTTCAAGCCCCTATTTAGGGAAGAACCCTAAAGAGAGATAATGCAGGAACCTGCCTCTAGTACAAGTGGTCCTACCAGAGGAGAAGAGGTTGTACACATTTCCTCTTTGAGAGAAATATTCTCTGAATTAGAACTGGAACACTCAAAGCACAAAGAGAACCGCCTGTGATATTCCACTTATCCTAAATGGTTTCGGATATGAACCGCCTGTGATATATCCTCATCATAGGCGGTTTTATTTAAAAACCTTCTGCGATCTTGTTGTTGCCTAACATTAGGAAACAAAGCAGACATCACATATATCCATACATTCATATTATTCATTTATAGTAATCTGTTTTGGATCACATCCAATCACAGAAAATTGATACATATCACATAAATTGACTCACCAATTGAACTAATCAATTTCATCAACCTCATATCTCACAAAGTAAACTCTCCAATTTCATCCACCTCATATTACTTAAATTCAGAAACTAAATTCGGCATCCATGTAAAACTACACTAAGAAATACATATCACAATGCACATGCACATACATGACATGAGTTTAAAAGTTGTCATTTCTTAACTAAGATGAACTCACCTTCTTCCATGTCGTAGGCGTGGAATTGGCCATAATTATTGAGAATCTCTCTAACAAGGAAGGCGGTGATGAGTTCTCATATTATGTCAAGTTTGGATGAATCCAATGTCGTCTCTCGGATGCCCCTCTATTGTCGATTAAAATATGTATTAAAGTCACGTATTTGTGAAATGAAAAGAAATATGATAACAATTATCGCAATAGTGTCAAACCTTCATATCATTTTTTTGAATGTTAGTGAGCATGATTTCCGAGTTGTGGCAAATATAAAAGCCACAAATGCTTGTTCCTCCTTGTTTTTAGTGGCACTAGTTGGAAGAGCATCTAGGCCCCTAAATGGTTTTGATGGTTAATGGCAACTCAACTTAGATCTAACAGTTACCCTGAGTCTTAACAGGAAAGTTAGGTTCTAGGAAGAATGATTCATCCAGAAAGGATGACCACCAAAAAAGGTACAAGGATGGTTACTCAGGTCAAGGAGATGGCTATGCTAGGCAGCTGTGCCACAGCTGTGAAGAAGCCGATGATGTGCTAGGAGTAGCAAGCAAGGTGATGGTTGCTTGATGCATCAAGAGCCTTGACTACAGTTGGTGGAAGCTAAAGCCTAGATTTGCTAGTTTCTTTGAGTCCTTAGGTAACACCTGTACTTTCAAGAGGGATGAAGCTGCAAGCTCATTTGGAAGTTCTTATGCTCAATGCTCAGAGTGTTAGACAGTGGCACTGATGCCTTGAGGTCAGTGGCCCTGTAACAACAATTTTGCACAAGTGTGAAACTGCTGTGATAGCTTCCTAAAACCCTAGAGCCTTAGTCACCTATGTGGCACAGCTATATCACAGGTAAACAATCGCTCTATGACTCAGGTACACCTCTGTGCCAGGGGAGAGCTTGAAAATGCTAAGGGAACTGCACTGCAATGGTTTGTCTGCTGAGTCAGAAATCTGTTGGAGGTTCTCTCCTGTTAAGCATTAGAGTTTGTTGTGTGCGCTGAGGGCATGTAATGTGCCAAGGTCTGACTGAGTAAGGAGTCTACGTCAGTTAGGATTTTACCTGTGATATAGATATCTGATCTAGCTATAATCTTTACTCTATACCTGTGTTATCTAGCTGTGTCACAGTTGCTCTTTAGCTTATCTGTCATCTGTGCTAGCTACCTATTTCACAGTCATATCTTATATCAGTCTGTTTAGAGTTTTCTTTCACCTGTGTTAGCCCTGTGTGACAGCTACGTGTTAATTTATATATCACTTACTACCTGAGTAGTTTGTCTGTTACACAGCTAGCTGAACCTCTTCATCTGTTAAGGCTTATACTTGCTTAAATTGAGTAGTTAATTTAAAATTGGCTAGCCTCCTATTCACCCCCCTCTAGTCGGTTCTTGCGATCCTTTCACTAGTAATATATAGAATTTGGCTACTAGTTCAATATTGTCATTAGTATAATTTATGATATATTTTTATTTTGTATTTAAAGATATCTTAGTGCCCTTATCATGTATAAGTAGCTGATTGGCACCTATTCCTCCCATCCTGTTGTAGCTCGTCCACACAAGGATAGAATAATTAACTACATATGACCTACAATGGTATTGTAGGTAGATCTTGAGATGGAAATATATTTACCAAGATCTCATCAACAAGCTTGGCTACTTCTTCGATTATAGTGGGACTGCTTTGCAATTGAATGTCGCCTCGCGAGCTCATGACCACCATTTGCTCTAGGGCTCTTTTATGAGCATCGACCCTCGATTCTATTGTGGTGTTGATTTCTTCTGACGATGAGAAACATTGCAACAAGGATATAAAAGGAAAAATACTTCTGACACTGAGTAGTACAATTCTATTGTATAAGATGGCCTTATCTGTATACGATATCCCAGGGGCCTTCTAGATACCTAGAGCAATAGCCGTATCTAAGAGGGACTCGAGGAAGATAAGGAAGCTGTCCATAGGTGTCCGGATACCCCTTAAACAAGGAAGCTTATCCCTACGTTTAGGGATGATCGAAGTCTTGTTCGGAGAAGAATCTATGCCTGACACAATATACCCTCTATAAAAGGGACCAGAGGACCCATAGAAAGAGGACCCCAAAAAATCAAGAGGGCAGGCCAACTCAGAAACACACAAAGCCAAACATATCCAGTTGAGGAGACTTCTAAGCCGAGTAGACAACACCCCCGGCATCGACTCCTGGCTAGTAATATATCCTATCTAGGCTAGTTTTCCCCTTATACTCTGTCTCGAGATCAATACAAGACACACAAGATAGGCCCGACCCTATATAAATCCTTGATTCCCGACGACTTGACTTGGCACGACTGGGTGTCCGCAACCCTCATAATTTCATCACATACAACAGTAAGATCCGTGGTTTACCAACGTTGATAGCTAGCACTTACCATGGGGAGCCCTTCAGCCAACATCATCGAGTCCTCATCAACGTCCTCACCGACTCCACCAAGGACCATGTCGAATTCCAGCTTGGGTTCTACGACAACTTTGCTCCTTCATCTGACCAGCAACCGATGACCGATCAGGTGGATCAAGGTGACTTCTCCCCTGACAACGAGTCCGACAACAATGCAAGTCTCTTGACGGACAAGTATACTAGGTCCTGTGGTATCGAGCTAGAATCTCTCGATCGCTAAGACGTTCGTGTAAGCAACGTAAGCCCTATGTCGGGGTTATCCCATGTAGCTTTTGGCCACCCAGATGGCCGAGTAAACTTCTCGTAGATCCTCTCCGATGATAGATCCATGATGGATCTAGAATTCACTTCTAGCGAAGCATACCCCTAGGAAGTTCTCACTATCGGGGATAGGAATAGAACCTAGGATCAGGCGCGGATGTCCAGGATCAAGCGCAAGTTTTCAGACGGCCGGTTCTTAACACCTCTGCCTCTAACAGGGTGCCAAACTCTTCGGCTCTAAGACTGCTTAGTGGCTTTTTGAGGTCCAACACTAGCTCCGGCAACCTGCCGTCATGGATCTAACTACTCCCGAGGGAAGGAAGTGGTTACATGACATGGAGTTCGACCTCCTACAAGCCCAAGTATAGGCCAAGTCTTCTCTAGCGCCCACGACCAACAATTCTACTCGGGGTAAGATTTGCTGCTGCCCTTCCCGTGATGAGTCACATCGAGGAGGATGAAATCCATGGAACCAGATCTCCCAGAAGGATAATCGGTCTTGACAATGTTTCAGAAACTCGCCAATCCAAAACCACCCCATCTTAGACCTACGAGCGATCATCAACCAGTGAAGATGCTCAAGGACCCCACCGGACCAATCACCTTGTCGAATTACTTCCCCACATGCTATTGGGTTTGGGGTCGGTCCCCTACCCTGGCTTGCGGGGTGCCTATATCCACTCGGGGAGCCATCAACAGGTGTCAGGCCTTCTATCTAGAGCTCAGGAAGGTCTGCTAGCCATCCCGATTTAAACTCAGGTCGATAAAGAAGTATGAATGGACTATTAATCTAGTTGAGTTCTTGTAGATTTAAACTATAGCCATTGAAGCCACTGGAGAAATGAGAAGGTCATGGCCAACTACCTTCCTACCACCCTCAAGGTCCGGCAAGGACGTGGCTAACAATCCTGCAACTGGGAACGATCCACTCGTGGGAGCAATTCTGCAGCTTGTTCCAGGGAAACTTCTAGGGCACGTATGTCTATCCTGGCAAAAGGAATGATCTCTTTCAACTCTTCCAGACATAGGAAGAGACCTTGCACGAATTCACCCCGAGGCAAGGGCATGCAACCGGCTACCGCCAAGCATGTAAACAAGACCTGGTGAGATTTCCACCAGATTGAAAGCCACGACCTCCTTCAATGTCTGGTGTTCAGAAAACACATCGAGGCTGAGGCTGAGAAGCTCTAAGGAAAGGCTCCATAGGTTGCAAGCCATAGCCGGGACTCTAGTTCCGATAGCGACTCGGACCAAATGCCTTTCCAAGGTGAAGAAAGGATTGTTGACCACATGTTTGAGGCCTCTGCCTCTTACCAATCCAAGAGACAGTTCAAAATAGTGGCAGAGTCACCAGGCGGTTAGATGGTCAGATGTCGTGATCTGTTTTGGTCAGATTGACTATCCCAAAAACTTTGTTCAACTTGGCTATGTCCTGATCGTGGTCAAGCCGACCATCAGCAACTGCAAGGTTTCCCGGGTACTCTTGGATGGAGGAATTCTTTAAACATCCTTTTCAGCGGTGAGCTAGATGCGATGCAGGTCCCCTGCTCTGCTATTAAGCCAGTGTCACAAGCCTTCCATGGCATAGTTCCCGGGTCCTTGGCCACTCCGATTGGCCAAATCACACTTCCCGTGACCTTCAAAAAACCAGACAACTTCCAAATAGAAAAGGTTCTGTTCGGCGTGGTTTATTTCAAAATAGCTTACAACACCATCTTAGGGTGACCAACTCTCGCCAAATTCATGGCTGCCGCACACTATTCTTACTAGTACGTTCGAAGCTACACTCAGACTAGCCTACCCTGTGAGAAGCACAGCCTAGACATGGCTGAGCAGCGCTAAACCGATAAGGAGACCAAGCACTCAAGACCCAAGGTGGCCGTGAAATCCCACGGCGAAGTCAAGACCGTTCTTCTGGACCTAGTAGTGCCATCCAAGACCATTCGGATCGGCTCCAGCCTGAGCCAGAAATAAGAACTCAGGCTCATCACCTTTCTCTGGGCAAATGTAGACGTGTTTGCATGGCAACCGTCCGACATGCCCGGTATCCCGAGATAGGTGATCGAGCACAGGCTCGTTGTCTGCTCCGATGCCAATCCTATCAAGCCATCAAGGCGGAGATCAAGAAGTTCTTGAAGGCAGGGTTCATTCGAGAAGTTGAGCACCCCGAGTGGCTGGCTAACCCCGTCATGGTTAGAAAGGCGAACGGGAAGTGCTGCATGTGCGTGGACTTCATGGACCTCAACAAAGCCTGCCCAAAAATGCTTTTCCCCTACCTAGAATAGATTAGACAGTAGACTCCACCTCAGAATGTCATTATCTAAGCCTTCTCGACACATATTTTGGCTATCACCAGATAAGTGAAAACCTTCTTTGTAACTCCCTTCGGGGTATACTTGAGAGCAACACCAATCTAGGGATGAAACGTTGAGGCTTATGTCGATGAACTTGTCATAAAAATCAAAAAAGAAAGGGATCTTCTCTCAGACCTACTCCAGAGCATCACCAAGCTATACAAAAATAGGGTTATGCTCATCCTAAATAAGTACAACGTTCGTAGTTGATGTGGGAAAGCTACTCGAATTCCAGGTGTCACACCAGGAAACCGAGGCCAACCCTGAGAAGATGCAGGCCATCAGGGACAAGTAATCTCCTAGGTTAGTATGAGAAGTTCAGAAGATAATTGAATGAACGGTGGTGCTCACTTTTCTTAGAGACTAGGGACTTCCCTTTTTCAAACTGCTACGTCAACATGACGGTTTCAAGTGGTCACATGAGTTGGAAGAGGCATTCCAGGATCTCAAATGATAGCTTTCATCCCCTTGTGCTAGTCGCTCCTAACCTAGAGGAGGAACTCTTGCTTTATATAGCAGCCGGACTGCGGGTCATGAGTGGAGTCTTGGTGGTGGAACGATAAGAACCCGACAAGGGAAAGGAGCCATCCACCGGTGTACTACGTCAGCGAAGTCCTTCACGGACCAAACGAGCGTTACCCACAGGTGCAAAAATTACTCGATACAATGTTAACACTCTCTCACAAGTTGAGGCACTATTTCTAGGCTCACAAGATCACCGTACCATCCACCTTCCCACTTGGTAAAATCCTCCACAACAGAGATGCTATCAAGAGGATTGCCAAGTGGGCTATTGAACTTTGAGAGTTTGACATCCGCTTTGTCTCGTGCACCACTATCAAGTCGTAAGTGCTCACTGACTTCGTTGCTGAGTGGTCCGAGCCTGAGCAGCCCCCACAATACCCAAAATAACACGGTTGAGGTACAGACTTTACATTTTAATGGGTCGCTAATGCTTAAAAGGCTCAGTGGCTGGGTTAAAAGGTCTTCGAGTAGCTTCTGTGCTTGGCATCCGTCGCCTACTTGTGAGTAGGGACTCGCAGTTGGTGGTGAAGCAGGTTAGCACGGAGTACCAAACCTTGAACAAGACCATGGTAGCCTACCTTGCGGAGGTGAGGAAGCTAGAAAAAAAGTTCATCAGACTCGAGGCCAGGTACACCCCGAGAAAGGATAACTATGTCGCCGATAGTCTTGCCCATCTAGCCTCCTCATGATCTTCAGGATAACTCAGGATCTTTATAGAAAGACTCTCGACATTGTCCGCGAGATCAGTAGATGACACAGCTGAAGGAGTGGTGGTCCATGAGACCTATAACCAACTTGGGACGTCACCAGAAATTGATAATCCAAAAGGAGTCACGGGGGCTTTCGGGGCTCCACTTGATTATGAAGAATCGTGGATGGATCCCATCCACAAGTACCTTCAAAATCAAGCCATGCCCGAGGAGGAGGCACTATACGAGTAGATTTCCTATATTGCCAAGATGTATTCCCTGGTTGACAACATCCTCTATCGTAGAGGTGCCCACATAGTGCTCATGAAGTGCATCTCTCAAAAGCAGGGTAGTCAGCTACTTGAAGAAATCCATGGGGTTTATGTGGAGCTCATGCTTCCTTCCGATCCCTAGTCAGAAAGGCCTTCAGAGAAGTTTTCTACTAGCGTATGGCTCTCCATAATGCGAGCAAGATGGTTAGGAGATGCTATAAGTGCCAATTTCATAGTAAACATATTCACCAACCCACTCATGCTCTGCAGACGACACCCCTGTAGTGGCCTTCCGTGACATGGGCACTACTGCAAATTGACTCTTTCCTGAACGTAATTACTGACAGGCATAATTCGGACCGTCAGTGCAACAACACCACTGACGGGCGGATTAATATAACCGTCAGTGGAGACTTCAGCTGCGCAAAGTTTTGGTGGAAAAAATACCACTGACGGGCCTGGAACTATGCCGGTCAGTGGTGCTGTCCCTCCACTGACGGGCTATGAACTCGGCCCGTCAGCGGATTTTTGGCCCGCTAAAAACCCACCCCGAGCCCGCATTCCCTTTTTGTTATAAATACCTAACAACCCTAGCAGCTCGCAATCCCCTCCCTCTCTCTTCTCTCCCAGCCAACCCGAGGTGCCGCCCCTCTCTCTTCTCTCCCCGCTCCTCCCCTGCCACCTCCCACCTCTCCCACGTCGCCTCCCTCCTCCCTTGTCGTCTCACTCCTCCGGAGCTCCTCCCCGTCTCGTAGATCTACGCCTCCCGAGCTCCTCCCCCGCCCCCTCCCCTCCACCCGCTCCTCCCCCGCCCCCTCCCTCGTCTCCTAGATCCGCGGTTGGTGGCCAGGCTAGGGAAGCAGATGCAGAGCACGACGGGGAGGAGGCACACTGGTGAGCCGTCGGCGGCACGCCTGGAGCCCTGAGCCGACCATGGAGAGCTCCTCGGAGGCGGGTGATGGAGCTGCGGCAGCCGACGAAGCACGGGAGGCAGGGCTAGAACCGGTGATGGAGCTGCGGCGACCGACGAAGCACGGGAGGCACGGGAGGCAGGGCTGGAACCGGATCCAGCGGCGCGGGGCCAGCGG
This sequence comes from Stipa capillata, assembly GCA_019208055.1. NCBI lineage: Eukaryota > Viridiplantae > Streptophyta > Magnoliopsida > Poales > Poaceae > Stipa > Stipa capillata. The sequence continues at coordinate 858,838 of JAGXJF010001806.1, read as the reverse complement.
CGACGGGCCAGCGGCGCCCGGGCAAGCGGCGCGGGTCCGGCGGCGGATCCAGCGGCGCGGGGGGCAGCGTTGTGGGGCGGCGGCGCGGGGCTAGCGGCGAGGGGCCGGCGGCGGATCCAGCGGCGCGGGGCCAGCGGCGAGGGGCCAGCGGCGCCCGGGCAAGCGGCGCGGGGGCAGCGGCGCGGGGGCCGGCGGCGGATCCAGCGGCGCGGGGCAGCGGCGCCCGGGGCAGCGGCGGATCCAGCGGGCTACCCGGGCCCGGCCCAATTTTTTTTGTTCCCCCAGCAGTATCTCCACTGACGGGCATGGAGCCCGTCAGTGGATTTTTTAGCACCACTGACATCTAATTAGTGACGGGCCCAAATGCCCGTCAGTAGATGCTTTTTTGCCCGTCAGTAGTGGGTGATTCTGCAGTAGTGGGGGGCTGGATATTCTGGGGGCCTTCATGGTATCACTCTACGGCTTCAAGCTCCTCTTCATCACCATTGATACCTTCATCAAGTGGATCAAAGATAAGCCAATTGCAAAGATCACCTTGGAAAATGCCAAATGGTTCATCATGAAAAGTGTCATGACAAAATTCGGTGTTCCGAGTAAGATCATCAACGACAACAAAACTCAATTCTCGAGCGCGGCATTCATTGAGTACTACGAGGAGTTTGGCATCAAGATACATTTCATGTCTATGGCCCATCCACAGAGCAACAGTTTGGTCAAGCGGGCCAATGGCCTCGTATTACAAGGGATGAAGACCCGCATTTTCGACCACTTAACCGCTCATGCCAAAATGTGGGTTTCTGAGTTGCCATAAGTGCTTTGGGCACTCCGAAGCATAGCTAACTGGGTGATGGGTGAAACACCTTTCTTCCTAGTCTACAGGCCGAAGCAATGCTTCCCTGTGAACTAAAGCTAAAATCCCCTCGTGTCGAGTTATTCGCCAACAAGGATGAATCTCTCCGGAGAAAGTATGACCTCGACAACATAAAGGAAAAGAGGACCCAAGTGCTGATGTGATCAGCCAAATATCAATAATCTCTTCGGTGCTACTACGACCAGTACATCTAGCAACACACCATCCAACTCAAAGACCTGGTTCTATGACTTAGTCAGAACCGAAGTAACAGCAACAAGCTATCCCCGAAATGGGAGGGTCCCTACATAGTGGTCAAGTTTACTTGCCCCGGGTCATTCAGGTTGGCCATGGAGGGTGGATGAGTCCTAAAAAATTCCTTCTGTTAGTAGCTCCGGAGGTTCTATGAGTAAGTATCAAGAGTAAGTTCACATAAATATTATTCATATTGTGCGTAAGGTTGCTTGCATTCTTCCCCTCCTCACCTCCAAGCCTAGCACCCATAAGGCGGGTAGATCAGTGGTAAGCTACTTATCGGGCACCTCTACCCAGAACCTACACTCGGTTACACTTGGGCATGGGTGTCATAGGGTCGATAGGAAGTTACAGAGGGTCTGCAGCCAAGGGGGTAGCATGAACAATTATTTTCTTCTATCAGGCTAATCTTTACAAGTTAGTTAATGATTTCTATATTTGACTGCTCATCCAGGTTTCACACAATAGCGTATCACATGAGTACCTACGTTCTTTCCTTCTCAAAGGGAAGGTGTTCGCACGAAATTGGATCCGTGAAACACCTAGGTAAAGTGGAGTCGCCAACCGCACTTACGTGTGCGATAAACGGATGCTTTTCGAGCAAAGCAACAAAGGATAACTATCGTACTTACGCGTACGACGAGCGATTGCTTTCCGAGCAAAGCAACAAAGATCCTCTTACTTACGTGAAGAAGAAACGACTGTTTTTCGGCGCAAAACAGCAAAGATCTACTGCTAAGAAAAGTAAAAAAGGGTAAAAGTAATAGATTGATTTGTGTCGATTGTTGGATGTCTTTCAATCGGCCATCACCCTTTATATTTATAGGGCGGCTGGTCTTCCCGTAGGAGATCTAGACTCCTAATCCTAACTGATTACAAATATATCTCTATCCTCATTTAAAGGATCCTGATCCAATATACATATGACTTTCCCATCGTTCAGGATTCTTTCTCGGGTAAGAGACACCTTTCCAAACAAAACCGAGAGTCCTCTCCGAATTCGCAGTCAACTCCTTCCTTTCTAGGACTCTTTCTCTAAGTCTCCATGTCGGATAAGTCTTGATGATAAAGGACTCGTCATACCGACTTATCTTCGGGTCGACTTGGCTGCTTCGTGACTTGATTCTGCTGGGGTTCGGCTCTGTCTGACTTGTGCCTTCTCGGGGACTCGAGTACTCGGGAACACCAGTACTCGGGAACACCAGTACTCGGGGACACAGGCACGGGTGTTCGGTACTCGGACATGCTAGCGCTCGGAGTCAATATTGCTCGGGGTCGATGGCACTCGGAATCGCAAGCGCTCGGGGTCGATGGCACTCGGGGTCACGAGCGCTCGGGATCGATGACGTTCGGGCCTTCGGGAACTCCTGCGAGTTCCTTTGCACTCGGGATGTAAAGATTACTCGGGACGCGAGTACTCGGACCGCTCGGGAAACAGTCGAGCACTCGGGGTTGATGACGCTCGGAGGTACGGCTCGTGGCTTGATGACGTAGTACTCGGGACATTAGCGCTCGGGGACGCCTCCGACTGCTCGGATCTTCGGGGACTTCTGCGAGCGCCTTTGTACTCGGGATGTGGTGAGTATTCGGGGAAACTGTGGTCTGCTCAGGATGCGAATACCCGGACCTGCACTTCAAGAGTTAATACTAAATCCATAGCAAGTAAATCCATTACTCCAATTTGGCTAGTTGAACAAATCTTAAAGCCAAATTACACCGCAAGCAATACTTAATTTGGCCAACCAAATAAATCCTTGAGCCAAATTACGCTATAAACAGAAGGGGTTCTAAACTGCGACCTCACGGGACGTAAGGAAGGTTCCTTATCACGGCCACGTAGCCCCCCACTCACCTTGGACAAAACCCTGACCAATTAAACTCCCCGATTAGCAACAAAGTCCTCCGACTCAGGCCGAGGAGAAAGGATAACAGTACTAAGTGTCATACGTTATCAGGATCACTCAGTGCGAAGTCCTCGACAAGTCCTACCACCTAGCTTGTACAAGGGAATTTTAGACAATACTCATGTGCTAACCAAAAGACACAAGTCATTTTTATTAGAGACAGGGTACAAAAGCTCAAGGGAGCATGGATACATCCAGCCTATCTATGAAGCCCCGTGCTGCACCCGTCATCACATCCACCAGCCAGTTGTTTTCCTCCGCAACCGCCCCTGGGAGGCTATCCTAGAGGGCCCCAACGTCCACCTCTGGATGGCAGGCCATGATAAGCACCAACGCCATCGCCAGTGCCTCCTGGGCGCCTTGCTGGAATTGCCAAGAGATGTGATCGGCCACTATAGGCTTGAACTCAGAAAAGGCCCTGGTCAGCTCAGCCACCCCGCTAGCAGGACCTTCCACGGGCTGGACCGGGATCCCCAACTCCCCCAGAGCAGTTTGGAGTAGGTCCAGGGCAGAAGTAAAGGTGCCATGGACAAAGGACACCTAGGATTACACCCAAGACATGGCCTCTCTGGTCCTCAACAGCTTGTCAGTCATTTGGATCCTTTCCACTTCTAGCTCGGCCTTCGCTCCGCCAACCGAGCCTTCTCGGCCTCCACCTGTACTAGCTGCTCCCTCAGCCGCTGGGCTTTCGAACAGAAGACGGCCTTCCTGAACAGGGCCATCTAAATGATAATAGGTTAGTTTCAATAAAGGAAAATTATTATTAATGATCTTGTTAGATTGTGATGTACCTTTAGAAGCGATGCTAGGAACTCCTCCGAGTCACGGTAGCTCGAGAATAGAAGTCCAAGAATCTGAGGGCCCCACGGCCCCGGAGGTCGGGGGCTGGGCATCCTCTGAAGCTGGGAGCTGAATGTCCTCTGAGTCTGGGGGCTTGGTGGCCTCTAAGGCCAGGGGCCAGACGGTCTCCACAACTGGCTCTATCACCGTCAAGACTCGGGACAGAGGGATCGGCCTCGACCACTCCCTTAGGGATTTCAGTCACCCTGCAAACAATGGATTGGACCAAGCTCCTGGGCTCGGGAAGGAAAAAAGTGGCACGACACACTGAACGCGGTAAGGCCTGGGCCTCTCTTGGCCATTCCATCTCGGGGGGGATGGCCTTGTCGACTATGACTTCCAGCTCGACCGAGACCTGCTCGACCATGTCAATGGCCTCCATCCTATGGCCCCTCTTCCTATCCCTACACATGGTTTAACATAAATTGTGCTCTCATGAGAAGTAGGAAAGAAAGAGCTAGTCTAACTGGGAAGGAGCCCTCGCAGGTGATGCTAGGGGAACTGAGGATGAGGGCGCAGTCGATGGCACATCCAGGGAAGCTGAGTTGCTCCTGTTCGTAGGCTCTGGCTACGAGGCCTCAGTGCTGAGGATCTACATGGCCTCCTCCTCACAGTGCACTCTCGTAGTCTCAACCTCAAGGTCAGGCATTCCTCGACCCATGCGCTGTAACACACCCGAGTACTGCTACCATAGCCTAGCGCTACTTCGAGGAAAAGACCACAAGAAGGTAAAAGGCACTTACTGACCGGATCACCCTTCAGTCCTTCACATCCATCTTTGAGATCGGCAACAGGATGTTGTAATGACCCTTTGGGGGAGTCATCTCGAAGAGGAACTTCATCCAGTACATAACCTCCAAGGCAGAAAAAAACTACGAGGGGAAGAAAAGTGGCAAAGGATGAGGTGCTTTCCCTACCCCGAGTATTGAGATAACATGAGGCTATGGTTACCTGTCTCACCGTTTTGGGCCGGGTACTCCTCATTCGAGTACTCTCAGGCGCCAGAGACCCTTGAGCGTAGGGAGTTCAAGCGTTGCCTATATGAAGTCCTCGGCGACATCCCACATCGTCAGACCTCGCACCTTGAGCTCGATTTTTTGAGGACAAAGGTGTAGAGCCTCGTGGTCAAGTGTGGTGCCTCTGACCAGTTCGAGGTTGGGTATGGTGCAAGCCCCCGATACATGATGCCCTGACCACAAGCTCTTAAAGGCGAAGTCGGATGAGCTCTATCCCATAGAAATGGAGGAGTTGAGGAAGAAGCTTGATGGTGAGAATTGGAATCCACACCAGAAGAAGTCGACGAAGACCATGGCCCAGTTTGTGTCTAGGTTGAGGATCTCTTCTCCTTCCGCCGGTGAATAGGTGATCACAGAGCACAGAGGGATCACCTCGCCGTGCTCTAATGTCACGGACCCGGAATTGCATATGATTAGGGGAACGACTAGTCGCCAAGGGCCGAAGGACCAGTCGACCTAGTGGCACGGTACCTGTGCCGTACACACCGAGGTGGAGTGATCCGACACCCGCACAACGCGAGCCGGTCGGAAGCAACAAGACTTCCCCGAACCACATACGATTCCTTGATCCGGTGAAGGTTTAGAGCCGCTCCCGGATCCTACCACGCAAAGCAAGGTCGGAGGAGCCCGGCGATTCTACCCACACCCTAACCTAGCTCGGAAGCTAGTGGGTCACCCGAAGGCCCGGTAGAACACGCCCACACCCTGCCTGGCCGGCACAGCATCTCAGCCAGCGGGTCACTCAACCGATTCCTGCTCGACACAGTAAAAAGGGGAACAACAGTAACCCTTCACGGCGTACCCATACACTTCATATCATACACGCATTGCATACGGGGAGCCTGAATAACAAGTTGGATATCACAGCAAAGCACTACATTACGATAATAAATTAGTTGTCCGCATCGGACTATTAAGATTACATCATTCGCCATAGCCGAAAATATAATCCGAGTACGGTAATTAAAACAACAGCAGAAGCAATTGAAAGTGTCCCACAGCGGCGCCTTGACCGCTGATCAAAAGTTACCACCTATCCCATAAGCCGAATAGCTAACCAAGGAAACCATAATTTTAAGCGTCATCGAATAGTCTTCGACCACCAGCTCACCTGCAAGCTCTAGGAATAACCTAGGTGAGTACGAAGTACTCGCAAGACTTATCCGTGCTGATTAAATGTCCTACCCATACTAGTACAGCAACAAGTTAAACATGAATGCTTCTCAGAGTAACAATATACAAATTCAGAACATAGCCTAAACAAGGGGAAGTAAAGACAATATAATTAACAATCTAACTCAGAGTATAACATATTGTGAACAAGCCACCACGAGATCAATTCAACAATTCCAAGTTCATTGGGGCAGCCCCAAGGTCAAATCCAATCAATCCAGCATCAACACATATTCATTTAATCTCTCGAACAGTTACTGACAACTCAACCACTACAGACATAGTGTGTGCATAACCGTTTGGAGGTAGCGAGCCTCCAAAGGGCATGTAGACTTACCCCCACTATTCTCAGCGTTGGTTCCCGCTAACGTTCCCGTGTGATAAGGGATGGTGACACGCTGAAGATAGGGTTGGTGTGACGACAAAACTCTACTTACTCCTGGGTCGCCATCAAACTACGATGAACACCAACCGTACCCATTGTGCACCGCCCTCGGCTCTCCCAACTCACTTAACAATTTAGTTGAAGAGCCATCAGATGTTCTCAACCTAAGACACATCCTACACATACTAGTGTGCTCAACCTCACATGTGACATTCAAGCAACCATCACAGATAAGCACACATAAACAGGGCATACACAAGAGTACGGAAAGTAAAGATGCAACAAGCTCTGCTTGCCTTGTTCGGGTTGTTCCTGATCTTGCGGGGAGTCGTAAGCCGGGTGGTCACCTTCTTCGGGCTCTGTTGCGATTAACACGAACACCGGAAAAGAAACGATAAAAGAATATGAGTTCGGCATGTATGCATGAAGTACAATGCTAGATGTGCATTATCTTAGTGGTTTAGGTTTGGCTTGTAGAGATTACATGTAATGTTGAGCATGCATGCCTGACATTTTATGTCACGATTGGGAGTCTAGGGTTAACTTAATCGATGATAGTGCATGGCAACGTGCTAGTTATGTTGGTATAATATAAGTAGTGCAAGCCACGAGTTCAATGCAATTAGGATCGTGCATTCTAGGGTTACAATTGTCGAGCTAGGGTTTGACGACGAATGACGATAAGAGGGCTAATAAATTGCACCCTACGAGGTTAGACTATGCATGTGACCCTACTGGAATTCCAATTGCTCCAAATCGTAGGAAATATCGCAAGGTTTCCAGAACTATAAGGTTTGTCGAAATCGGAGCTATGGTCGCGAATCTAGGGTTTATCGACCCTCGACAGTAGCAAAACATCAACCCTAAGTATCACCTTGTGCATATGCTCAAAATTAATTTTTGATTCAAACCATATTGTAGAGATTTTCATAAGCTTTCCAAATATATAAAATTTATCAAAGTTGGATGTGTGGTTTGAAAGATATGGCTATTTGAAAATCCTTCCCAAAATGAAATCCAACCCTAACCCTAACCTTCCCTTTTCGGCCAGATCTAAATTGCTATCTGCACCCGAGGGTTACCCACGTCGGATCCAAAGTTCTATGCGTACCCGAGCAAATCCTACCCCAGATCTTCACCTCATAATCCTAACCCACTGACTGGTGGGACCTACCCGAGCACCCGTGGCCCAATCAGAAATGGCCACGCGGCCTCATCTCTCTCTCTCACTTCCCTCTTCTCCCTTCTCTCACTGGACCCGACCGGAGTTGGGGCTGACGGTGGCGCCCTCGCCGAAGGGGAACCCGAAGGTGCTCTGGAGGGGCGGCGGCTCTGGAAAATGAGCGGGGAGAGGCGGCGGCTCACCCCAAGCTGGACACGGTGCTCGGAGAAGGCGGAGGGGGTTGGAATCGTGCCGGCGACGAGGACTGTGGCGGCAGTGACCGGAGCGACGTCGAGGGCACCACTCGGCCACGGATCTGCACAACCGAGTAGAGAGGGAGGTTAGGGGGAGGAAGAAGATGCTTGGGGAGGAGAAGATGGAACCGGAGGCAACCCGAGGCACCTGCGCGAGCTCACCGGAGCTGGTGACCAGAATTAGGGATGACGACGGTGGATTAGCTCCGGGGGGGCTCGGATCTGAGAAATGTAGGGGAGGAGGAGGTTAGAGAGAAGAAAATGAAGCTCGGGGAGGTGGATTGGGGACCGGAGGACCTTGGAGTCAAGGGGAATTCCTCGTCGGAGATCGGACCGGAGACGGAGATGACGGGCGGCGCAGAGGCTCTAGGGCTCGGGGGAGTTAGGGTTTTCAGACCGGGGGGAGTGGAGAGAGCGAGGAGGCTGTCGGGACGGGGAAGGAAGCTTTTATGGGGCGGCGCGGGGGCTCGGACAGTCGCTGCCGGGATGGGGCACCGCCCACGCCGGCGTACCCGCGGCCGGGACGTGGCGGGGACACCCTGACAGCCGGGCCCGAGAGCAGAACAGAGAGGGGGAGAGGCTGACGGAGGGGCCCGGGATGGCAGTGGGAGAGAGAGAGGGAGTGCGCGCGCGGGGAGAAGTGGGCCGGCCAGCTGGGCCGGCTGAGCAGGCTGTCGGCCCGAGTAGATTAGGGTTTTAGTTTTCTTTTTCTTTTTATTTATTCCTGATTCCTTCCCAACGTCATTTTATGTTCAAATTTTCTCCAAATATTTTGAAATTTTTACAGGGGCTCTAATATATTATTTGGGAGCTACGGGGAGAATTTGAATCAATTTGGACAAGGTTTGATCTATGTCCTTATTCAAATTCAATTAGGGCTCAAATTAGGGTTTACACTGCGACTAGGCTCTAGGTATATTCAACAATTCTGAAATTGCACATAGGATTAGGGTTTCACTTTTTAAACTATTTGCGAAGCTTGAGAACCTTTCATCTACTAGAATTTGCTATATTCTCTCCACCCTACTTCTAGCTCTCGTTAGGGTTTGAAGTTAGGATCGGGGACTCTTCGAAGAATTCGATGACTCCCCCCACCTTTGCTGATGACACTGTCAATTCAACTACTTCGAATAAGTTGATTGGTGTTTGTATAAATATCCACCGAGGATGAGATATTAACATATTCTATAAAGTACAACTATATCATCTCGGGTTTAAACGAGATGGTGCGGGGATGATGACATGTATGCGTGCATGCAAGGCAAATACCTATTTTGTTACAATTGGGTATTACAAAACCTACCCCCCTTAAAAAGATCTCGACCCGAGATCTCTAACGAGCAACAAACAAGGTTGGAAACTCGGTCTTGAGCCATTCTTCGCGCTCCCAGGTAGCTTCGTCTTCAGTGTGGTTGCTCCACTGGACCTTGAAGAACTTGACGGTGCGACTGCGAGTCTTGCGCTCAGTTTCATCGAGAATACACACCGGATGTTCTCGATAAGAGAGATCTTCATGTAGTACTTCGATTTCGGGATTGGTCTTCTTTTCAGGGACGCGATGACATGCCTTTAGTTGGGATACGTGGAAGACATCATGCAGTCGAGATAGCTCAGGAGGCAATTCCAATTGGTATGCGACTGTGCCTCGCTTGGCTAGGACTCGGTAGGGACCGATATAACGGGGAGCTAACTTGCCCTTCATTGCAAAGCGGCGAACACCTCTCCATGGGGTGACCTGAGGTACACACTATCTCCAACCTAGAATGTAACCTCTCGGTGATGGGGGTCGGCATAGCTTTTCTGTCTGGACTGTGCTTCGCGAAGACGTTCTCGGATGAGTTGAACCAAATCTTCGGCTTCTTCAATTGGATTAGGTCCAAAGAATTGTCTCTCGCCGGTCTCGGACCAGTTCAATGGGGTCCTACATTTCCTTCCATAAAGTACTTCAAAAGGAGCCATACCGAGGCTGGTTTGATAACTGTTATTGTAGGCGAACTCTGCGTACGGCAAACAGTCTTCCCAGTTGGAACCCAATGTGAGTGCACATGACCTTAACATGTCTTCAAGGATTTAATTTGTCCATTCAACTTGACCACTGGTTTGAGGATGAAAAGCGGTGCTGAAAGATAGAGAAGTCCCCAATGCCTCGTGCAAACACTTCCAGAACCGGCTGGTGAACTGGGTGCCTCGATCTGAAATGATCCTGACGGGAACACCGTGGAGGCAAACGATCCGGGAAATATATAATCTTGCCAGTTGGCTCACCTTATGGGTGGTTTTCACCGGGATGAAGTGAGCAACCTTGGAGAGGCGATCCACAATCACCCATATGGCATCGTTGCCTTTCGGAGATTTCGGCAAGCCTACCACGAAATCCATTCCAATCTCCTCCCATTTTCATTTGGGAATAGGGAGTGGTTGAAGTAGGCCTGCTGGTCTCTGATGTTCGGCTTTCACCCGACGGCACACGTCACACTCGGCAACATATTGAGCGATCCTCCCGCTTCATTCGAGTCCACCAAAATCGGCGACGAAGGTCTTGGTACATCTTGGATACTGCCAGGATGAATGGCTAACGGGGAGTTATGAGCTTCATGGAGAATTAGGTTCTTTAGTTCCTGATCCTTGGGCACCACGAGCCATTTCCCGAACCAAAGGATCCCATGTTCATCTTCGGTGAAACAGGTGGTGGTACCATTCTTCACTTTTCTTTTATCTTCTGCATCCCGACACTCTGTGCTTGTGCAGCCTGACTTGATCTTCTAGGGTTGGTTTCACCTCTAATGCAGCGAGAGAACCTTGCTCAACCATCTCCAGGTTGAGCCTTTGAAATTCTTCATGAAGGGGTGGTTGATGCTCCATAATCATGGTGTTGTTGCAATAAGCTTTCCGACTAAGAGCATCGGCCACGACGTTAGCTTGCCGGGGGTATCGTTTAAACCCAAGTCATAATCCTTGATGAGTTCCAGCCATCTCCTTTGATGAAGGTTCAGATCTGGTTGGGTGAAAAGGTACTTAAACTCTTATGGTCTGAGTAAATTTCGCAAACGATTACCGATTAGGTAATGTCGCCATATCTTGAGAGCATGCACCACGGCAGCTAGCTCCAAATCATGGGTGGGATAGTTGGCCTCATGAGGACGCAGCTGACGTTAAGCGTAGGCCACGACGTGGCCTTCCTGCATGAGAACACAGCCCAATCCGTTCCGGGAAGCATCACAGTAAACATCGAAATCCTTATTAACGTCTGGGAGAGTAAGCACTAGGGCTGACGTTAGCTTCTTCTTGAGTTCTGGGAAACTTGCTTCACACTTGTCAGACCACACAAGTTCTTTGTCCTTCTTTAACAACTCGGTCATCGGTTTTGCTATGGAAGAGAAGCCTTCGATGAACCGACGTAATACCCTGCCAGACCTAGAAAACTGCGGATCTGGGTAACTGACTTAGGCTGTTTCCAGTCTTGGACGGCTTGCACTTTGCTCGGGTCCACCGCAACACCTGTAGTTGATAGCACATGGCCTAAGAACTCCACTTGGTGCTTCCAAAACTCACACTTCGAGAACTTGGCGTACAGACGATGCTCACGGAGCTTGTCGAGCACCATTCTCAAATGATCTTCATGCTTCGGGTATCAGCAGAACTTGGAATAGATAGGATTGTCGTCGATGAAGACGACATACAACCGATCAGATACTCCACGAAATCTGAGTTCATAAGAGTTGCATAATGTGGAAGGGAGCAATTGGTCAAGCATCCTAAAAGACATTACCCTGTATACTCATAGGACCGAGTAACGGGTGGCTAAAAGGCTGTCGTATCACGGAATGTCTTCGGACCTTATCTTTTATCGGGTGATGAAGCGTCCACCTGAGGTCAATCTTGAGAAGAACACACTCACAGGTTAACTGGTCAAATGTTCGTCTATCCAGGGGAGAGGGTACTATGTTCTTCAACGCGTGAGCTCGTTCAAACGGACGGATAATCAATCACCGAATCCTTAGGCTCGACTCCTTCTTCTTCACAAACATTGCAGGAAAAACAACCCCACGACGATGATCTAGGTCGGATGAAACCCTTTTCCTCACTCTCCCTCCATGGAGCTGCTTCTTCATTTCTGATAAACTCCCTCGAGGGGAATATCCGTAGGGGTCGCCTTACACATAGCTACGTTTCCAGGGTGGAAGATCAGATAACGAACTCCACGCAGCGGTCAGGGGGCATAACCCAGCAATTCACTCGGGAGAAAGAACCCCCAAAAATGTTATCCTGTTACTCACACCAACTGGGAACAAGCTCCATTCCTTGGCTGGGCATGCCGCCATGGCGTAAAGATGCCCTGAAGGTGAGTATGGCGACACAGAACAACTTCACTCCTGCCGGAGTCAGTACGAACAAATTGAAACATAACCTTTCTATTCACAATCTATCCTTGCCATTGTGCTGGATAACCATTCAAAGCCCAAAATATGTCTAACCCCCTTGATCCGATGACTGAACCATATGGGCTAGGAACAGATTCCCCCACCAATTTCTATCTTAACAACCTTGGCAGACGGGACTCGGCAACCTATATTCCGAGCCAGGCGTTGCAATAAGGAGGGGTACGGGATGCAATCTGATCTGGAACATGGTATTCTCATGCAACAAATTTGCTGATATGAAAGAATCGATGCATCCGAGAATCGTAAGATAAAAACTGACAAGTAGTGGTAAACATATACAACATACAGCGTACCCAAAACCCCTCCGGTGCTCCTGCGCATTCATCGGCTGTGACATGATTCACTCCATGCCACGTCCTGTCGGACTTGAGGCTTGGTTGGAGATGATCCTCTGACTTTAGGGTCACTCCTTTTGTTATGGCCCTTTGCTGCAGGTATTTAGGAGGGCATAGGTGTTTACCCGTGCGTGGCACTGAGACAGTGGTTTGCGAAAGTGCCGACCGTGTCCCGGCAATTGTAGCATACTACCCTTGCTTAGGTCAAAAGGTGTACGAGCATCGCTGCTAAAAGCCTCAAACCTGAGGACGATACTGAGAAGTATTGATTGTGGGAAGTGACGAAGCGGCGCATACCCTGGCCGGCCTTGGTGAATCTTACTGGCCCATCGACCATGATAATACCAGAAGGGATGTGGAACTCACGGAAGCCAGTTTGGAACTCAGCCCACGTGACCACATGGCCGGGGGCTTGCATTGCCAGGAAGTTCTCCCACCAATCAGCTGCAGCTCCTTCAAGGTAGTGGGAGGCAAAATTGACTTTGTCAGCCTCTGCACATTGGGCCAGCTGAAGCTTCCTCTCGATGGTGCGGATCTAATTGTCTGCCTCCGACGGATCATCTGCTCGGTCGAAGGTTGCTGGTTGGGTCCGCTGAAAATCAGCTAGACTACCGCGGACTTGACCACCTCCTGCGCCCTGATTGCGCACCAGCTGCTCGAGGATTCGGTTTTGGGTCGCTAGCAGGTCTGCGATGTTGGGTTGCTGGGGAGGTGGTGGCACTTCCTCTTCGTCACGTTCGCGGCGGCCTCGTGCAGCTCCACGTGTTCCTGAAGCCATCCTGTTGCAACCAATTGACAACAGGATGAGACGACAACTCGAGAGACTTGGAAAGCAAAACATTTCCATGACGGTTCAGCGGGGTATACATGAATATGTCACATCATTTCATACGCATTTTCACGAGAAAATGAGGTACAAAATAATTGCAAGAACGATTGACAATAATACACAAGTGCATTAATACGTTTGACATAGTTCATACATGGGGCTGCGGTTTAGATCACCTTACGGCGAAAATAAACGTTAACAATGTTCCAAAATTGCAGCCACCATTACCCAATCACATGCCTCCAAAAGACACCTTAAAAACCTAAGATTTTGGTTCAGCTTACACCACCAAAAGACAAGTCACAATTTGATGCTGAAATTTGGACAGCACTACTAGGGACTATATGGAGCTCCCTCATTGCGACGGCAGAGCTCATAAGTCTCCAAATCAATGGGGAGAGGAAACAGGGTATGGAACAAGGGAATGCTACGACCGAATTGAGGAACCACGGAGGGAATGCGACGAACGCTGCTCACCGACAATTTACGGATGCCAAAACATCGGGTTGAGCCCCAAATTTTATTCTCCAAACATTCATCCTACTCTTCATCGGTCGGTGGGGTACTAGTGGTGTACCACATATGTATCGAGGGGTCCTCTTCCTCTTCTTCTTTAATGGCAGATGGTGCAGCTTCATGAGTAGGGGCTGGAGCGGCTGGTGCTGAGGTATCTCCTCGGGAGAGTCTTGGGGTGAAAAGCCATAGGTACTCACGGGCTGTCATCCTCCTACATGGCTTCGCTCCAGAACTCTGGGGTTGATTGGTCTCACAAGGTGGAGTTGGGGTCGGCTCTCGTACCTGAACATGTGGATTCTCACCACAGGATGATTCTTCTCCATCCTCAACACACCATCTTCTACGCAACTCAGAACGGAGGTGGTGGTTATCTTTTAACACTCGCAGCAACTCATGAGTAGCCTCTTTGTAATCTAGGTACAGCCCATCATACATTATCTCCGCAGAGACAATGTGATGGGCAGTCTCCAACTCCGTCTCATCTTCTTCGTCATCACTTGGCACGGGTACCATGATGTTGTCGCCTCCATTACTTATCTGGGGAATGAGGCGGAACTGGGAGAAGAAGAAGATGTCGTTGTAGCGATGACGGATGTAGAGAACTGCTTTCCTTGCAGCTTCAAGCCTGGTGTTATCATCACTGGCCCTGGCTGCTTTGAAGGTTCGACACGCATCAGGGATCTTCACTGTAACCCATCCAGTCCAATAGTGAATCCTCCCTTGGACCTTAAACCTCCTGGCATAGAAAGCGGGGAGGTCTCCATGGGGCACATTAAGGTGTTCCAACATCCTCCACAGCAGGGTGGCCCAACTTCCCAGCTGGTATTCTAATCCGATTCAAGGGATTCACAACAAGTGAAGACGGTGACCATAGCCGCTACCTGCGACGGTCTATGGCCCACCCCCGCCCCGTGCGACGTGCATACGACGCGATGCATATGACTCACCATGGCCTGATTGGGGGATCACGATTCCAAACACATACGCCTCACGCATATGACTCACTTTGGCAATGGACCATACTTCCACTTTGCATTCCACATGAACCGAAGTAAAATAACAAGTACCTCCATATGCACCCAACCACACTCCCCATTTCAACATACACGCATGACAGACGGGAGGTGGAGGCATATGTTGGACAGCCAGCATATCATCACACAAACCACTACGATTCGATAGTACACTAGCTGTCCACATTGTGAACTATAAAGATTACATCATTCGACAATAACCGGAAGTTTAGTTAAATCTAAAATAAGCTTGCAACAGCGGAATAAAGAGACAAATCCCACAGCGGTGCATCAGCCGCTGCCCAAAAACTAACAGAATCCCACGAGTCGATAGCCAACCAAGAAAACCGAGCAACTAGGCATCATCGAAGTAATCCTCGACCACTGGCTCACCTGCAATGATCTAGGAATATCCTAGGTGAGTACAAGGGTACTCGCAAGACTTATTCGTGCTTGATTAAATGTCCTACACATGGATTCACTACGACAGCAAATAAACATGGTGCATTCCAAATTAACCAGGGTGTAAGTAAACCACATGGCATTGACAACATTATGGGAAGAAAGTATAACAAGTAACTTGCAACTCAAGTTGCATACTAATCAAAGTACAACATGAAGGCATCAATCATGATATTCCAAATTCATTTGGGGCAGCCCACACTCCCAATTAATCATCAATTCATCACACATCATGTCCAGTCTATCTCTCAAACCGTTACCGGCCATACATCCCCATGGGAATAACGAGCGCTCTCCACTCAGAGGTAGCTAGTCTCCAAGTGACCGAGACTCACCATCAGATAAACCCATAGCAGAGATTCTGGTAACGTTCACGCGGTGATAAGGGAAGTAACACGATGAAGTCACCTCAGGTTGGTATAGCGACAAAAACACTTCAAACACCGGGGTCGCTCCTATAGCTTCAATTAATACCAACTTTATTCATCGTGTACCCCCCTTCGGCTCTCGCACCTCACTTAAGCAATTCAAGTTGATGGGGCATCCAAATTAAATTTTCAGCCACAACGAGACATAACATACCACAAACCTAACATGCTAGTTTAACGAGTTGCGACCACAAGCGCATATAGACAAGCATACGAATAACGATAATAAAGTGCAACAAGCTCTGCTTGCCTTGCTCACAAGGTTCCTGCTCTTGAGTGGAGTCGAGAGCCTGGTGGTCTCCTTCTTCGAGCTCTATTGGAAACAATGCGAAGCACCGGAAACAAACGATAAAAGAAAAGCAATGAGTCCAGCATGAATGCATGGTGGATGATGCTAGAAATTAGTTTCTAAAGTGACGTATGCATGTTAGAATCCTACTGCAACAAGGGTTTTTAAAGTTGAAGTTGTCGAAATCGAGTTGTTGCCCTAACCATGCATGCATGATAGATTAAGCCCAGCTTCGAGTTAGGGTTGAAGGTTATTATTCACGATGGATGGGTAGGTCCTAAAAATTTTTATATCATGAAAATGCTCTGAGATATGATTCTATCACAACTGGAATCACTCAAATTGGAGCTATAACCATCAAGTTACAGTTTATCGAAGAGTGACGCCTAAAAGGGGACAAACTATTTTACGTTCAAAATGGTCTGAGGTTCAATTGCAAATATTGAAATTCTATTTGCACCAGATTGTAGGAAATTTCATGAGGTTTCCGAATATATAAAATTTGTCGAAATCGGAGCTACGGTTCAAAAGTTATCGCATTTTCAAAATTGCCGAAAACTTGGGACAAACCCTAACCCTAGGGTTCAATTTCTCTGCGATTTTAAAAATTGCTAAGTGCACCCGGATTCCTACCCTAACCCTAACCGCAGAGCAGCTGACAAGAGGGGCCCCGCTTCGGTGCTGACGGGGCTCGGGCAACCAATCCCGAGCCGCCACGTTGCCTCCGTCCCTCACTCCTCTCTCTCTCTCGTCCGCTTGGCCGGAGGAGGAGCTTGGGCGGTGGGGCTCACGCTGGCACCTCGCCGGAGATGGCCGGGATGGCGTACCGAGGCGCGGCAAGCTTGGGGAAGAGCGGAGGGAGGAGCGGGAGCTCACCTGAGTCCGATGCATCTGGTGCGGGGAGACAAGGGGGCGTCGGGGTGGAGCTCGCAACGGTGGCCGGCGGTGGGGATCCTCGGTTGTCGCCGGTGGGGGTCCGCGGGCACGGATCTGAAGAGAGGAAAGGCGGGAGAGGTGAGGGAGGACGAGAGGAGGTTCCGGAGTAAGGTGGGGGAGGCCGGGGCTCACCGGAGCGGTGGCGCGAGCTCACCGGAGCTACGGCTGGAGACGGGGAAGAACGGCGGAGCGGCGAGGAAACTTGCACGGGAGGAACGGGGAGGCTAGGGTTGAGCGGAGAAGAGGGGAGCGGGCTGTCCGAGCGAAAGCTTTTAAAGGGTGGCGTGTGGTCGCAACGCTGAGGTGGCGCGCCGCCCACCTCGGCTTACCGGCGACGGAGACGTGGCAGCGGGGTCCCGACAGGCGGGCCCCACTAGCCAGGGAGGAGAGAAGGCGCAAAAAGAGCCGGGCGCTTCCCTGAGGGGAAGGCGGAAAATTGGTAGGGGAAGGCGGCTTTTCTTAAGCACGTATCCCCGTCTGTTTATATTCATTCGTTACCTTTTACGCAGCGACCACTGGATCCTCATTGTCATCCACAAGCCTTCCAGAATGATATACTATTTTGATTCCCAAAGAAGTGCCAAGCGGGACTACTCTGAAATTAAGGAAGTTCTGGAAGCCGTGTTTTGGGAATACAACCTGCGAGGGGAGGAGCAGAAAGCAAGAGCAAGAAGTTGATCCACAAATTCAACTTCCCTTGCAGGCAACAGCCGGAAAATAGCGTTACATGTGGGTACTACGTCTGTGCTCATATAGACGTGTTCATCATATCCCACAACCCGCAATGGAACCAAGATCAATTCAATAACTTCATACAGGACCTGGCCGACGATAAGTACGACTGGAGGAAGGACTTTGCCCGCATCCAGAAGACCTTTGCGTACGTTATCAACAACGAAGTCATCTAGCCAAGCGGCGATTTCTATGCGGGAGTCCAATTACCCGCTTACCGCCACACTGGAAGTACTAGCCAAGCGTCATAGACGTAGATTAGTAGGGCTAGTGAGAATAAACATTGTTAAATTCATTTGTTTTTGGCTGAAATCGTTGTAAACTTGCTTGAATGTACTTAATATGTCTGATATTAATTGCTATATATATATATGCTTAATATTTGTGATGCTAATTGCTATATTCAGATAATTGCTTCATATTGCTATATTCAGATATGAATACTAATTGGTATATTCAGATATTCAGATACTAATTGCTTCATATTAAAAAAAACTCTTATAACACTTTCTCTGATGGGCTCTCCAAAAACGCTCGTTAGAGAAGACTAACACCACTGACGGGCGGGGAATTATCGCCCGTCAGTGAAAGTGGGAGCCCAAGCCCGCTGCATGGCTTTCCACTGACGGTCTCTGGTGAGCCCGTCAGTGAAAGTCTTTGTCTACTGATGGGCGGATTGCCCGTCAGTAGAAGTATTACTTCCACTGACAGGAAGTTGCTGACGGGCCCGGGACCCGTCAGTGGTGTCCATTTTTCGCCCGTCAGTAGTGATCTTTCCTGAGGTAGTGCTTGTACTCCACGTCAATGAGGCGCCCCCGTGTAGAAGTCGAACTCCGAGTAGTCGGCCTAGCCCACCCTATGGCCAGAGGGCCGGATTCGTCCTCCTTGATGATACCCGCGGTGCCATGTCATCATCGGGAGGAGCAGGTCCCGAGTCGGCTGGGGCCGCCCCGCAGGACCGTAGGGGCAACCTCAAGTTGCCCCCGTCGATCGAAGAGTTCAGCGTCGCTCTGCCTTCCCAGCCGTCCTCTGAGCTGGCGCTCCGGCTGCTTCGGGTCCGGCAATCAGACCCGGCACGGCCGACTATGACCATCTGGGAGATCGATGACGTCCGGGAGGAGGAGGAATGGAACGACGTGACAGACGTCGCGACCCAACTCGGCGAGATGCTCCTGGCTTTGCTGAAGACGGTGAAGGAGGGAGCCAACCTGCTGAATGGCAGGTTGCACCCGTTGATGCAGGTGAGTCACTTCTACTTTCGAGGAGTGTGTCCGTAGGGAGTAGCCCCCGGGCCTCTGCCCGGCTAAGGTAGTCGGGCGGAGGACCCTTAGCATTTTTGTAGTTTTCACTCTGGGTGCACGAACAGTGCACCCAGAGGGTGTAGCCCCCGACTCTACGTTCGACTAGAATAGTCGGGGCGGAGGGTTTATTTTGCTTTCCTTGTAGGTTTGACTTCGGGTGCACGAACAGTGCACCCAGAGGGTGTAGCCCCCGAGCCTCCGCTGGGTCCGTGGGATCGAGTGGAGGGTCTTGATAACCTTCCCGGGTGGCCTAACTTTTGCGTCTTCTCTTTGTAGAGTCTGAATCGATGGTCGCAAGACAAGACCGCCTTCCTCCAGGACCGGCTACAGGTCCTTGACCTACTCGACCTGCGGAAGGCCGAGTGGGACAAGCTGGCTGCGAGCTGGCAGGCGGCGGAGGACATGGCCCGCAAGCATGGGGTGGAAATTACCGCTCTGTAGGTGGGCCTTTCCCAGGAGATCGCCCGAACCAAAGGTGGGGAATCCGACTTGCACTTGTTGCCCCTGTCGTCGCGGCGGCTGCCACGGTCATCCCTCTCGGGACCTCGATGGGCGCTCCCTCTGACGTCTGCGGGGTTCCGTGCATTCTGATCCGGTCCGAGTCGGCTACGGACCGGCGCGGCTCAACGAGCGTTTTGTCCGCGTCCGCTTTGTGCAGCTATGGTGCCCCGGGCATCACGATTGGGCCTGAGTCGCTCGTGAACTGCTCCGGCCGGCTGACGACGGTCGAGACTTGCATGGTGACCACCCATGGTGGGCGGACTTCTCGAAGGAGTAGAGCGCCGACTCCTAGCACCTGCTGAAGAGCCTGCGCGGTCTCCTGAGGCTTCGGCCTACTGGAGGGCTGTTTCTTCTAGCAAGACGCGGAGTCGCCGGAGTTTGTCATGTCTCGAGGTGCCCTCGGGGATTTCAATGGCGCGTGCCGCCATCGTGGCCGCGAAAATGTTGTGACTCGGAAGCAAAAATATTGGGACTCCGTCCTTTTCACGCATGCGGAACTCGTTATGGACTTGGCGTCCTCGAGCCCTCATGTCGTCATTGCTTTGTTGTTCATCGTGCTGGCGAGCGAGCCTGGTCTGTTGCTCGATCAACTCCTCCTTGGCGAGGAGATGAAGTCGAGTGGCTTCGAGCTCAGTCGGTGTTTGTTCCACGATGGGGATTGGTCGGCCATCACCATTGTTCGGTGACTCGGGGTTGGCCATGAAGACCTCCCGGGACGGGTGATGACTGCCGAGCTCTCGTACTCGTCCGGGTTATACTCGAGGACGGGAAGGAGAGAGTCGATGGCACCCACCAGTCGGGATCTCTGTTTGACGGGTGCGAACCCGTACACGGACAGTAGACCCGATTTCGGTGTGACCTCATCCCTGGGGAGAGGGGCCAGAGGCGCGGATTTAGGGATGAGTCCATGCCGAGAAGCTGATGGAGCCTCTGCTGATCGACGCGCTGCCGAGTAGCAGAGGTGAAGTTTGCCGACCTTGTCAGCGATGAAGTTCAACTTTCCAAATTGAAAAAGCTGTCCAGGGTCGGAGTAGCGTCCATGAGGGCGAATCTCATGATGCTTCCCGGGACAAAGACGTCGTTGTTGCTGATGAAACCCATCCCGATTCGTGTAGATGGATCTATGCGCACCCCCCTACCTGGCGCGCCAACTGTCGGAGTATTATTCCGGCAATACTGAATATGGGGCGGTGTGAGCACAGCAAATCTGGATGGGTGCACATGGGAGACAGGATTTAGACAGGTTCGGGCCCTCGCGGAGAGGTAATACCCTACGTCCTGTGTTTGGTGGCCAGTATAGCTTGAATCCCTAGTGCCGCAAGCCCTGGAGAATCGATCTCGAGGTGGCTTGAGCTATGAAACAATGGAGATTGTCTATGACTAAAGAACTTACCGATCGGAGGTCCCCTACCTGGCCTTATATAGGCGACAGGGATAGAGTTACAAGAGTTCGGATCGGTTAACAGATTGGTTTCCTAATTAGTTACAACAGATTCCGGGTATGTCGGGCGGATATTAGTCCATGTCTTGTACTCCACGTCATGAGGCGCCCCCGTGTAGAAGTCAGACTCCGAGTAGTCGGCCCCGGCCCACCCTGTGGCCAGAGGGCCGGATTCATCCTCCTTGATGATACCCGGGTGCCATGTCATCATCACTTTGTATTCGCAATACTTAGCAGTTTTCGATGATGAATAAAATTTCCCTATCCCGAGCGGCACTCGGGGGGAACTCTTTTTCCACATTTTCCAGTTGGAATTATTTATTTGTGACCTTACTGTTAAAACTGGTTTGTTCCCTTGGGCAACCCCCAGGGGCTACACCAAACATCTGGGTGGTTCGATTCTTCCGGGCAACCCCCGGGGCTACCTCGACCCACTGGGGGTTGCCAATCGGCTTAGGTTATTTTGACTTCTCTAACTTTGTTTTCTCTGCGAACGTCTAAGTAAATATGTACGGTACCTAAGGCCCACTCTTAGTCCCAACTACAGTCGCAACCCGGCTGTCTGGTTGGTAAGAGCACAAGCTAAAGGTCGGCCTGCATACGAAAAGACTTAACGCAGAAACAAAACTAAGACGAGCAAAATAACACACACACTCTTTCATTGCAAAATATCACATCCTTCAACTTAGCAAGTTTTTACATCATTCTATTCGGCATACCGAGTCTAAAATACATCTATTCTTCTGGAGTTGCCTCTACGCACTCTTCCAGGTCGGTGAACTCGGCAATCCGGCTCGCGACGCGGCGAACTCAGGGGAGCAGCTTCAACGGGTCGACCGGCTCGCCTTCTGCATCGAGTGGGGCTCCAGCGGAAATCCCGTCTACGTCCACGTGGGGGGTGGTGCGCTAGCACCATCGCCAACGCCATGCCGGCTCCCGAGCGAGCCGCCTACTCCTTCACTTCTGCACCTCCGCCGAGCCTTGCGAAAGCTTGTCAGCGAGGGCGAAGATGCTGGAGCACGTTTCTTCATTGGGCCAAAGCTTGGCACAGAGGCTTTGCGCAGCTGACTTCATGCTCTGAATGAGGCTCTTCACTTGGAGGAGTCAGTCCTCCAAAGTGACGACGCAACTGGACATTAGCTCGGGTGTCTAGAACACCTCGACGGCCGCCTCAACTGGGTTCGCCAGCGCCCGGAGTCGGAGCGCCGCCTCCCTCGCCTGCTCCTTCAGTTCTGGGCAAGCGTCTGGGTACGAATAATTAAAAGGAAACTAACAAGGAAATGTGCGGAGGAATATGGCAAGGGACTCGAAGGCTTACCGAGCAGAGTCTCGTTGGCCTTCTTGAGGTGCCCCATGAGCTCCGCCTCGCGCTTCTCCCACTCTACGACGGCCTCCGAATTCTGCTTCCTCGACTCGGTCAACTTCGAGTAGAAGCTGTCGACTTGCCCCTGCAGCTCACGGTTGGTGGCTTTCAGTCCCTCGAACTGATCCACCAGCTGCTGGTGCTTCGACTGCAGTAGGGTGGCAGCTTTCATATCCTCGCGAGCCTTCTTCAGCTCGTCGTGATACTCGGCCACCTTGGCGTCAAGCATCTCTGTCGCCCTCTCCATCGAGATGGAGGCCTTCAATTTATCTCAAAGGCGGACATTTTCAGCCTCGACATCTGCCCATTCAGAGAGATTAAAATCAGCAAAATCTTAAAGGCCAAGAACTACAGCGATTCGGATACTTACTCCCTGTGGTAGCAAGCTTTTCTTCAAGCTGCTGAGTCCTGGCCCTTTTGTTAGCCAGTGCTTTCTCGAGAGAGGCATTCCTTTCCAAAAGCACCTGGCTGCTTCCGCCGAGTCGGACCACAGCCTGGACAAAGGGAAAAATTTGAGTCAGTGGGATCCGAGTTAATAAGTCTCCAGCTGACTCAAACAGTCGGCTCGAGACTCGGGGCTACACCCACTGGGTGCACTGATCGTGCTCCTAGTGTTAAAATCAAGCGAAGTTCGGATGTGAAGACTTACCCCGACGGAAGATTCCAAAACCTCGGCCGAGTCCGCCAAGGTTTTGGCCGCGTCAACAAACTCCCTAAGCTTGGAGCTGAGGGCAGCGACACGGTCAGTGGCCCTTTGCACCACCGCCAGGTCCTCTATGCTGTAGCTCGACAGCAACAGCGCGGGCACAAGGCCGCTGGACGAACCGGGTGCCGTTTCCTCGGCCGCAGGTGAAGGAACCGGCACAAGGCTTCGCTCAGCCACCGGGGAAGACTCGGTGGAGAGCTGGCCCTCGGCCCTGCCCGCCGGCTCCGAAGAGTCCACGCCGGTCACGGCCATTGGCTCCGTTGTCGCCTCCCTGGCGGGAGTTGGCGGAGGCTGCGGGTCGTCAGCCGGTGCCGCGACAGGCCCGATACCCGCGCCTGACTCCGGTGTCTCCGCCATGGGCACAGCAGGCGTTGGCGCGCTAGGCGCAGCCGCAGTCGGGGACACGGCTGGCCCCGTTCCCTCGCCCAACTCCGGTGCCACCGCCACATGGACACGGTGGGCGTCTACGCACGGAGCGCAGTCGCAGTCAGAGTTGGGGGAGCCGACTCCGACGGCGGGATTGGAGTCGGGCCCATGGACGCGCCAGACTGGAAGCCTCCTTTGTCGGAGAGCTTCCTTTGGTCTCTGTAGAGCCAAAAATGCAAACCAACTTCAATATCTTCCCACTTCAATTGAAATGAGAAAGAAAGAAAAAGAAGCGTACCTGGTGGTCGTGGGGACCACCTTCTTCTTCGATTTCTCCGGGGCGGACGGACCCCCGGAGGAACTGGCGGATGCCGACTGGGGCATAGTCGGGTTGGCGGCGGGCGCGGTAGCTTGTGCCCTGGGGCTGGCAGTTTCGGCCCGTGCCTGCTTGGCGGCCGACTCCGCCTGAGCCGGCTCTGCCTGGGTTCGCGAGGCCCCAGATCCGGAGACGTCGTCCGCCCGCCTCCGTTTGAAGGTCAGAGGGGCCTCCTCCGACTCGTCTCCCGAGTCGGCCAGAACTTGCCTCCGTTCCGGGTCCCCGCCCTCGGGGACTTCTTCGTCGACCTCCACGTCGTCCAATGCCTCCGGAGCCGAATTTTGCTCGGGGAGTGGCGGCATGGAGTTCAAGTTAAGCAAAGTCTGCAACATCAAAGACTCAGTTTTAGAAGAAATGAAGAAACAAAAATGCGGCAGAAGATGAAACACTTACAGACAGTGGAGGGTTGGCGGCAGACTAGGGCACCACATGCGGCGCCCTGGGGAGATCGGATCGCTCCTTGGTCAAGTTCTTGAGGAGCTCCATGAAATGGCGATCCGAGAGCTCTACCAACGACACCCTGGTCGAGTCAGACGCACCCGAATATTCCCACATCGGGTGCGTCCTGGCTTGCAGTGGCTGGATCCACCGACTCAGCCAAGTAACGATGAAGTGGACTCTAGTAAGCCCCTTGTCCTGGAGCCGCTGGATCCTCCTTGTAAGCCGCTCGACCTCTGGCATCTCTGCGCTGGAAGGTTTGGCGCCCCAACACTTCTGCCAGACTAGGGGACCAGGGACGTACTTCGGCAACCCCTCCTGGGCAGTTAGCGTGCGCTCGTCCGGGCAGTAGAACCACCTGTCTTGCCACCTCCGCACAGTGTCCGGGAGCTGCAGCTTGAAGTACTTCGCGCTGGATTTGACTTAGATGCCGGGTCCCCCACAGATGGAGAGGTGCACGCCGGCCTTGACCGGCTGCGCCTTCACCACGAACGTCTTCTTCCACAGTCCCCAGTGAGGCCGAGTCCTCAAAAAACTCTCACACAGCGTGATGAAACACGCGATGTGCAGTATGCCATTAGGGTTGAGGTGATGAAGCTGAAGGCCGTAGAAGTGGAGGAGCCCCCGCACGAAGTCGTGGGGCGGTAGCAACAAGCCCCGCTCGACGAACGGGAGGAGTAGCACCCGTTCGTGATCATGCGGGGCAGGTCCCGGCTCCTGGTAGGGGCGCCCTCCTGTTGCTGATTGCTCGTGGAGGTAGCATTCCCTCGGTGGCGAGGCCGGCGAGGATGTCGTTGGTCACCACCGACGGGACCCAATCGCCCTTCTTCCAGTCGTCGGGGAGCGCGGCGGCGGAGGAGGATCCGGAGTCGCCCTTCTTTCCCTTGGAAGCACGTGACATGGTTGGAAGGCGGCGGCAGATCAAGCGCTTTCTCAGGAAGAAAGGAAGCAGTGCGCGGTGGTGGAGCCCTAGAAGTTAAGAGTTGTGCGCAAGGAAGACGAAGGCAGATGGGAGCCGCTTTCCCCCTACGCCCCCTTTTATAAAGAGGGGGAGGCAAACCTCTGATGGTCATGCACTACATGTGGCAGCAGATTGCCACGGCAACTGCTGTCTGCGCGTGCATCCCCACAGGATTCGAGGTGACTTTTCTGCCACAGCCCATCGTCCCAAGCGTTCCGGCCGGCATGCATTGTGTCAGCAGTCATCCCGTGTGCACCATCCACGTGACTCGAGGCGCAATCATAACAAGGCGTCGTTTCAAACGTCCCGCACAGTCGCCGCTGCAGCAGCGGATGTCTCGCGCACTGTGCCCCACGCAGGACCCAAGGCGAAATCATCGCGCTGCAGCACCCCCAAGCGCTCTGTCCCACCAACTGCGTGCAATAAATGCTGGTGTGACGTCGCGCGCAGTCGTGATGTCTTCGTGTAACCGCGAGCCGGCTTTGACCAGGTTCAGCTCGACCGGGTAATCTCACACTCGGTCGCCGAACCAGCTTGGAGTCGACTCGACCCGTCGAGCCACGATACAAAGGCTGCGTCGACTCCATCAAACAACTCCAAGGTACACCGACTGTACCACTCGGTAGTAGATCAACTCTACAAAAGGGTGTCGATGACCAGCCCAACAGGTTTCACAGGTCACTCGGCAACACCCGAGCTAAGGACGAACTCGGCATCCACAGCGGCATAAGATGGTCTCTGATTCAAACCTAATGCCAGAGTCGTAGACTCGGTTCTGGAGTTGAAGATTGAAAGCGTTTCCACTCGGACACCAGCTGGCAACGATCACTCGGATAAGCCCAGACGCTTTTTGAGTTCACTCGGAATTTATGATACGCCTTCCAGCAGGCCACTAGCCAACTTCCCTAGTAGGAAAATATGGGTATCACTGAGATTAACACCGCTATTAGCTCAAACTTAACCTTTTCAGGTACTTCGGGAGTCCATCAAGGTCTTTCCACGGCCGACTCGGAGGCGCGCGCAGCTCGCCCTCCAGTCAGCGCATGCATCAAGACCCTTGAAGCACTCAGGTCTACTGACAGTGGGATCCCCACGGGATAGGCCCAAGACAAGGAGTCGGCCCAGCA
Organism: Stipa capillata; assembly: GCA_019208055.1. NCBI lineage: Eukaryota > Viridiplantae > Streptophyta > Magnoliopsida > Poales > Poaceae > Stipa > Stipa capillata. The sequence goes on along the minus strand of JAGXJF010001806.1, from coordinate 832,437 downwards.
AACTCAGGATGGCCCAAATCCACGGCAGGAGGCCCACTCGGCCAAATACATCCCACAGGGTCCACTTGGAAGTAACGGCCGGGTGCCATCAAGACCAGGCGTTACAGAAGCATTAAGTCGGACGTTACCAAGAGGCAGTAAGTAGAGTTAAGGCGCCAATCAAGTGAGCCATTACCACGACTTGGTCGACTCGGCAGTTGTAAAACCTAGGCCTTGCCGGTCTATATAAAGCAAGGCTAGGACACCCGCGTGGTGGATCGGGTCTTTTGATTTTCTTCTTCCAGCAATCACACCATTTTTGTACCAAGAAACTCCTCACGCGAGGCTTGATAACAATCAGCAGGAGTAGGGTATTACCTCTTTGATAAGAGGGCCTGAACCCGGGTAAATCTCTCGTGTGAACTCGCTCCTGGATCATCCTCTTGCGCCCCCTAAATCCTACCCAGAAATGTATATTGCCGTGAAATCCCTGCGACACATCCCAAACGGTTCTTCTGTATTAACTGTTTGGGATGTGCCTCTTTTCCCAAACAGCCACAGAACCGTTTGGGATATGACCCTCTCATCCGCAATAGACAATTGGTGACGGTTCATAAAACCGTTTGGGATGCAACATTTCAACCATTTGGGATGGTTATTTTTGTACTAGTGTATGCAGCGGCGATACGACATGCCTCCTCCCGCCATGAGCTCTTGTAGGAAAACACGTCCACCTGTCTCCCTTGCCCTCCCACAATAGTCCAGCTTAGTTTGTACATGTATACGTTGAAGCACACCGAGTATATCTATTAATTCAAGCATCAAGCATCCACATGAATTGCAAGTATCAGTTAGTTACTAGTACCAGTACCATGCGCTAGGCAATAAAGTTTAAAAACATCACATAGCCAAATATTTACTATTTTAAAAATCCACATCTGCCCCCTCCTAGCTTTTGCTTTGATGCCAGTGACGGTCGCCACCACCTCCAAGATCTCCAAGTCCCAATGTCCCTCCTCATCCACCTCCAATGCACTACTGCGTCGGCCTACAAGACTAATCGTCGACACAACAAACCTTCCTTGAAGAACCCACGTGGAAGTGTCACTAACTTCGCTAATCCAAAGTTGGCAATTTCAGATTAACATTGAAGTTTCGATATAGGTAATTACCAAGTCATCGTTAATCGTAGACATAACTATTCAAATAATTTCAACCCTGCAGGGATGTACATCTTTAACTATACATATCGATCGACTCGTAATGCCACATGATTAGCACACATCACAAGGTGTGCCAGCAGAGGGTGATCGAACATGATATTACAATGCTTTCGACTTAGCTATGAGCCACCCATATGAGTTAGTCCATGTACACTGGTTTGGCCGGTATCCCGACACGGTCTCATACATTGTGAATCAAGTCACATCCCCAGCCTCCTCAAGACGGTGTGTCCATTCCACTCTTATATTGAGATACCGCATCACATCATTTTACACCTACACTACAAATGGAAATGACAAAATAAAGCAACTCATATGCTAAAACTAGGCAAATTAATAAGTCATGAGTGGTTCCATTATGCCACCATGTAGAAGAAGTACACAAATCTTGTGTCAATGTACATCGAAAACCATCCTTGTAGGAAATGAGACAACCCACCATGTCCTTTATGTACTTCCTAGTAGACACAGTCAACACCACATGTGACTCATCCACATAATCCTGCGTTGGACTATCTCAAGGATCATGACTAAGCAAGGCGGAGCATATGATAATAATGTAGAAAAATTGGTTGCTACAAACTTGACTACCAAAGGATTAAGATGTCAGCCTACAGGGGAGGGGTGAATAGGAGACTAACAAATTTTATCAATTTAAAGCTTATCTTGGAATTATGAAGAATTAAAGGTTATCTAATGCAAGAGCAATATGGGCACTACTATAAACTAGTCACACACAAGCACAATAATACAGCAACAAAAGTAATGCTTGCAAGGATGGAAAAAAAATAACTAAGGAGACACGAGTGATTTGTTTCTAGAGTTCAGATTCTTTGGGCAATCCTACATCTCCATAGGGGAGCTCGATCACTTTGATCAAGAGCCGGCTTCCACTCAAGACTTTATACCTTGAGCACACACTTTGCATCTCCTCAACTTCTTGGTGATCCTTCCTTTTTGGAGGCGGATCTCAACTTTCACAAACTTCTTGAAGCTCACCACAACTTGCTTTGGAGCTCTCAAGCATTCCTAGCCGTCTACGAGGTCAGCATATCCAGGAATAACAATTACGATGAAGAACATGGAGATGAACTCGGTGCTCTAGTGCTCAACTAATCCCAACACTCACTCTCTTGAGATCTTCCTCACAAGAATCGAAGGTTTGAGGCTTGGGAAAGGTGGAAAAACTTTCTTGAGACCACGAAATTATTTGGCAAAGAGTTGGGAGTGGATGAGAGAGTGGGTGTACAAATACTAACTCACAAAAATACTAGCCATTGCCTAGAAAATATGTGGCTGGAGTATCTGGGATCTACTCCAATGGCTCTATTTGCATGGCCAGGCAATCAAAGCATAGGCTCTGGATGAATTGCTCCAGACTCTGGGAAAAGTCCGGACACTCTGAGGAGGGTAATAGAAAACCCTCAAAACGGCTCAGCACGACTGGTGGAAGAGCTAGACACTCCAGACATTTGGGAAGAAATTGGACACCACGGGTCCAAGACAGAAGAACCTTCAAAAAGGTTCCATGCTCGAATCTATGCTCAGATAGTCTGGATATCTCGAGTATTTGGGAAGCAACCCTTGACACTCGAAGTCTGAGACAGAAGGACCTCCAAAGATGGATTGTGAGCCTGGAGGCTTCACCCAGATAGTCCGGCTAACCAGAGTATTTGAGAATTTATCTAGATACTCCGCGACCAAGACAGATAGATTTCCCAAAAGTTGGTGTCACGGACCCGGAATAGCATATGGTTAGGGGAACGCGAAGTCGCCAAGGACCGAAGGACTCGCCAACCCGGTGGCACGGTACCTGCGCCGTACGCACCAAGGTAGAGCGATCCGACACCCGCCACGTGCGAGCCTGCCGGAAGCGACCACTCTTCCCAAAACCACATACGATTCCGTAATCCGGTGAAGAGTCAGAGTCGTTCCCGAATCCTACCACGACAAGCAAGGTCGGAGGAGCCCGGCGATTCTACCCACACCCTAACCTAGCTCGGAAGCTAGTGGGTCGCTCGAAAGCCCGGTAGAACGCCCACACCCTGCCTGGCCGGCACTGCATCTCAGCCAGCGGGTCACTCAACCAACACCTGCTCGACTTAGTAGAAAATGGTACGGCCTCGATCCTTCACGGCATACCCATACACTTCATATCATTCACGCATTGTGCAGGGGCAGCCTGGATTAACAACTCGGATATCATCACAAAGCTCTACAATACGATATTACTTAATAACAGTCCACGATGGGACAACATATTACATCAGTCGGTTATCACCAGAAACATATCCGAGTACGGAGAAACTTAACAACAGCGGAAGCAAAATAAGTGAGTCCCACAGCGGCACAGTGACCGCTGAACAAAACACCAACTATCCCATTGTTCGAACACTACCGAGGAAACCAAGTTTAAGCATTGTCAAAGTAATCTTCGACCACCGGCTCACCTGCAAGCTCCAGGGATAACCTGGGTGAGTACGAATGTACTCGCAAGACTTATCCCGTGCTTGATTAAATGTCCTACTCATACTAGTACAACCACAATTAAACATGAATGCTTCTCAGAGTAACAATAAACAAATTAAGAATATAACATTAAGAAGGTGAAGTAAAGAGTGACTAAGTAACAAATTAATTCAGGGTACAACCTATCACAACTATTTCACCCCGAGATCATATCAGACAATCCAAATCCATTATCCAGTTCATAATCGAATTCATCCCCCCCGATCACAATCCAATAGGAAAAATCCAATTCAAAGTCAATTCCAATTACCAAGTTTTCAGCCATCAAGATAACTCAAATTTCTCAAATCCCATCAATCCATGGGAAAACACATTAGCATTTAATCTCTCGAAGCGTTACCGGAAGATACGACCACCTGCGCCCATATTGGGTGCATAATCATTTGGGGGTAGCGAGCCCCCAAAAGCAGGGAGGCTTACCCCGACTATGCCGCAGGGAAGATCTCCGCCTAACGTTCACGTGTTACAGGGACAATAACACTCTGGCGTATGGTTGATGTGGCGACAAAAACCTTCACACATCCCTGGGTCGCCGTCTCGACTGCTATTAACATCAACCGTACCCTTTGTGCACGCCCTCGGCACTCACAACTCACCTTATTAGTTTAAGTTGTTAGGGTACGAGGTTGATTTATAACCATAACTGACCACATCATGTCCCAATCCAAATCCAACACTCCTGACGAGAACATATCGTGAAACCCTAGCATGCTAGTCGTACGAACGATAATCATGATACATAACGTATAGCTCACAATTAAGTACAAGCAAATACACATACGACAACAGTAATAAGAATGCAACAAGCTCTGCTTGCCTGATCCGGGTTGTTCCTGTTCTTGCGAGGGGTCGTAAGCCTGGTGGTCTTCCTCTTCAGATTCTTTTATAAGCAATACGAAGAACCGGAAAAGAAACGATAAGGAAAATATTAAGGTTCGGCATGTATGCATGAGGATTAATGCAAGTAATTGAGCATTTAACAAATGTGCTGATGTTATGGGTGCAAGTTGGCGAGGGTTCGCAACTCGGTTTGTGAAGGTTACATGATTGCCCTAACTGGCATATGTGTCTAAGGGTTATCTGATTATGAGCTAGGGTTTTAAAGTTGTTGCTTAGGTTGGGGTGTCATGCATCTCATTATGTACAGCTTGCAAGTGTTCAGGAGTATAAGACTAACGTAATTGGAATCATTCGGTTTGGAGCTACGAACATTGAGTTAGGGTTTATCGATGACAACGACGATAAGGGGGCTAACCACATATATCCTACCATGCATGTGACCCTACTGGGATTTCAATGGTTTCATGTCGTAGACTATCTCACGAGGACTCCAGAAAGGTCCAATTTGTCGAGATCGGAGTTGGGATGGCGAAACTAGGGTTTACGGATCCTCGACACTAGCTAAACTTCTACCCCAGATATTAGTGTGTGCATGTGCTCAAAATTATATTTTGATTCAGCCATCTTGTAGAGAATCTCCTGAGGTTTCCAAATATATAAAAATTTTCAAATTTGGCCGAGTGGTTTGAAAGTTATGAGCATTTGAATTTTAGTGCAAAATCTGCCCTAACAACCCTAACCCTAATTGCTAGGTACACCCGAAGCAAACCCTCCTTCTCTCTGCGCAACAGCACTCCATCGCTAAACCTACCCGAGAACCCACCCCGAAAACCCCTCACATAACCGTACCCAGCTGACGGGTGGACCCCCACGGTCAGTGGCTCGGGTGGTTGGGAACCAACCCGAGCATGACACGTGCCCGGGCCCTCCTCTCTCTCACTCCCTCTCTCTCTGTCTCACTCGGGACCGGCCGGAGGAAGGGCTCAGGCGGCGGAGGGCTCGCCGGAGCCTCACCGGAGGTGGCTCCAGGACCCGGTCGAGCTCGGGGAAGGTGGCAGAGGGTCGAGGAGCTCACCCCGGATCCAATTTGGTGCTCGGGAAGGACTGAGGGAGGTCGGAGGTGGTGGACGACGAGGACCGGCGGCGGTAGCTTCGGGTCGACGGTGCCGGCGGTGCTCCGGCGTCGGATCTGCAAGGAGAAGGTGCCAAGGGGGTTAGGGGGGAGTAGAGGGTCCTCGGGAGCCAGGAGATGGAGGATGAGGGGGACCAGAGCAACCAGAAGAGCTCGCCGGAGTAGGGGGCCGGAGGTGGAGAAGATCACCGCAGTGGGGGCTTCCGGGGACAGATCTGAAAAAAATGGAAAGCGCAGAGGGTTGAGGAGGGAGAGAAGGCTCTCGGGAAGGAAGGGGGAAGGTTGGGGGCTCACCGGATGAGGAAGAATTTCTCGCCGGAGAACACACCGGAGCTCGGGGAGAAATTGATGGCGAGGGGAGAAGGGCACTGGATCTAGGGTTTGGAGGAGAAGCGGGGAGGCTGTCGGGGCGGCATTAAATAGTGCGGCGGCGGCTCTCGGACCGCGCTGGTCGGGAGCGGACAGTAGGGGGCGCCGCCCACGCCGGCGTACCGGTGCCGGAGACGTGGCGGGCGAGGCCCGACAGGTGGGCCCCGAGGCGCGGGTGAGAGAGGAGAGAGACTGACGGGGCTGGCCCGCATGCCAGAGAGAGAAAGGGGGAGAGGCGCGCGCGCTGGGAGGTGGGCCGGCCAGATGGGCCGGCCGAGCGGGCTGTCGGCCTGAGTAGTTAGGGTTTTTCTCTTTTTTTTTATTTTATTTTCTATTTCTCAGAGCTACCCCCATCGTTATTTTATGTACAATTTCTACTCCAAATTTTATGAAATTTTTACAGGAGCCCTAATATATTATTTGGGATGTCCTGGAGGGGTTTGAACAGATTTTGATGAAATTTGACCTAGGTTCCCATTCAAATTCAATTTAGGGTTTGAATTGGGATTTGTTTTTGTGATATTTCATGTGTCAAAATAGCTCCAAAAATTATGAAATTTTGGCAGGGACTTCAAGGTGATTGATGGGACCTACTATAAGGGTTTGAACTACTTTGGGGCTGGTTTGAACTATGCTCACATGCACTTGTGATTTAGGGTTTGAATTCGGGTTTGAGATAGAATTGAGTTCTAGTAATGTCCAAGGTTTTGAAATTTGGTCAGGGGTTAAGGTTACTCCATTTTGAAACTATTCATGGAGTTTGAGAAGTTGCACCACTGGGAAACTACTCTGTCGCCAAAACCCTAATTTGGCACCGTTAGGGTTTTAGGGTTAAGGGACGGGGATTCGTTGAAGGGTTCGATAACTTCCACCACCCTTAACGATGATTTTGTTAATTCGAATACTTCAAATAAGTTGATTGGTGTTTTGACCTTGTTATTTGAAATACTTCAAATAAATTGATTGGTGTTTGTATAAATATCCACCGAGGATGAGATATTAACATATTCTATAAAGCAAGGTTGATATACAACTAGGTTTGAATAAGGTGTGGTTGATGATAATGCCATGTATGCATGAGTGCAGAGCAATACCTATTTATCGTAAAGTGGGTATTACAAAACCTACCCCCCTTAAAAAGATCTCGACCCGAGATCGCTAACGGTCGACAAACAAGGTTGGAAACTCGGTCTTGAGCCATTCTTCACGTTCCCAGGTGGCTTCGTCTTCGGTGTGGTTGCTCCACTGAACCTTGAGGAACTTGATGGTACGTCGTCGAGTCTTGCGTTCAGCTTCGTCGAGGATGCATACCGGATGTTCCCGATACGACAGGTCTTCATGTAGCACTTCTATTTCGGGGTTGGTCTTCGTCTCTGGAACTCGATGGCAAGCCTTTAACTGGGACACATGGAAGACATCGTGCATCCGCGACAATCCAGGAGGTAATTCCAACTGGTATGCCACTGTCCCTCTTTTGGCTAGGATTCGATACGGTCCGATGTAACGAGGAGCTAGCTTTCCTTTCATTGCAAAGCGGCGAACACCTCTGAATGGGGTGACCTTGAGGTACACATTGTCTCCCAACCTGAAAGGTAACCTCTCGGCGCTGAGGGATCTGCATAGCTTTTCTGCCTGGACTGAGCTTCTCGCAGACGTTCTCGGATGAGTTGGACTAAGTCTTCTGCTTCTTCAATTGGATTAGGTCCAAAGAACTGCCTCTCGCCGGTCTCGGACCAGTTCAATGGAGTCCTACACTTTCTTCCATAAAGTACCTCAAAGGGGTGCCCATACCGAGACTAGTCTGATAACTATTGTTGTAGGCAAACTCTGCATATGGCAAGCAATCTTCCCAATTGGATCCCAATGTGAGTGCACAAGACCTTAACATATCTTCGAGGATCTGATTTGTCCGTTCAACTTGACCACTAGTTTGTGGATGAAAGGCGGTGCTGAAGGACAAGGGAAGTTCCCATAGACTCGTGTAAGCATTTCCAAAACCTGCTGGTGAATTGAGTGCCTCGGTCCGAAATGATTCTCTTGGGAACACCATGGAGGCACACAATCCGGGAGATATATAACCTTGCTAGTTGACTCACTTTATGGGTGGTCTTCACCGGGATGAAGTGAGCAACCTTGGAGAGGCGATCCACAATCACCCATATGGCATCGTTGCCCTTCGGGGACCTCGGCAAACCAACTACAAAGTCCATTCCAATTTCTTCCCATTTCCACTCGGGAATAGGGAGTGGCTGAAGTAGGCCTGCTGGTCTTTGGTGTTCGGCCTTCACACGACGGCAAACGTCGCACTCAGCAACATATTGGGCAATCTCCCGCTTCATTCGGGTCCACCAGAATTGACGACGGAGATCTTGGTACATCCTGGTACTGCCTGGATGGATGGCCAACGGGGAGTTGTGTGCTTCATGAAGGATTAGGTCTTTCAGTTGCTTATCCTTGGGCACCACAAGCCGTTTTCCAAACCATAATACTCCATCCTTATCTTCCGTGAAACAGGTTGCGGCACCAGCCTTCATCTTTTCCCTGATCTTCTGCATTCCGGCATTCTGAGCTTGAGCCGCCTTAATCTGATCTTCTAAGGATGGCTTCACCTCAAGAGTGGCGAGGGTTCCTTGTTCAACCATTTCCAGGTTCAGCCGCTGGAATTCTTCGTGGAGGGGTGGTTGTTGTTCCTTGATCATGGTGTTGTTGCAGTAAGCTTTCCGACTAAGGGCATCGGCAACAACGTTAGCCTTGCCAGGGGTGTAATTCAAACCCAGGTCATAATCCTTAATGAGCTCGAGCCATCTTCTTTGGCGAAGATTCAGATCCGGCTGGGTGAATAGGTACTTCAAGCTCTTATGATCCGAGAAAATCTCGCAGCGAGTGCCGATGAGGTAGTGTCGCCAGATCTTCAGGGCATGCACTACGGCAGCTAATTCCAGATCATGGGTGGGGTAGTTGGCCTCATGGGGGCGTAGCTGACGTGAGGCATAGGCCACCACGCGGCCTTCTTGCATGAGAACGCAACCCAATCCATTTCGGGAAGCGTCACAGTAAACCTCGAAATCCTTATTAGCGTCTGGGAGGATATGTACTGGGGCTGAAGTCAACCTTTCTTTGAGTTCTTGAAAACTCTTTTCACACTTGTCTGACCACACAAACTTGGCTTCTTTCTTCAGCAATTCTGTCATTGGCTTGGCTATGGAAGAGAATCCTTCAATGAATCGGCGGTAGTATCCTGCTAGTCCAAGGAAGCTTCGAATCTGGGTAACCGATTTGGGTTGCTTCCATTCTTGTACCGCTTGCACTTTGCTCGGGTCCACCGCGACACCGGCAGCTGATATTACGTGGCCCAAGAACTCCACTTGGTGTTTCCAAAACTCACACTTGGAGAATTTGGCATACAGACGATGCTCACGAAGCTTGTCGAGCACCTTCCTCAGATGGTCCTCATGCTCGAATTCAGACTTGGAATAGATGAGGATGTCGTCGATAAAGATGACAACAAACTGATCCAGGTATTCCATGAATACTGAGTTCATGAGTTGAGTGAAGGTGGACGGGGCATTGGTTAAACCAAAGGACATAACTGTATACTCATACGACCCGTAACGAGTAGTGAAGGCTGTCTTCGGAATGTCTTCGGATCTGATCTTTATCTGGTGATAGCCCAATCTGAGGTCAATTTTGGAGAAGACGCGGGCTCCGGTCAGCTGATCAAAGAGGTCATCAATCCTAGGAAGGGGACATTTGTTCTTCACCGTAAGCTCATTTAGTGGACGATAGTCTACGACCATCCTTAAGCTTGAATCTTTTTTCTTCACGAACATGGCGGGGCATCCCCATGGTGATGAGCTAGGTCGGATGAATCCCTTTTCTTCAAGCTCTTGGAGCTGCTTCTTCATTTCTAATAACTCCTTCGGGGATATCCGGTAGGGTCGCCTTGACACAGGAGCGGTTCCCGGTGGAAGTTCGATAACGAACTCCACAACACGGTCAGGGGGCATGCCCGGCAACTCTTCGGGGAAGACGTCCGGGTATTCACACACCACTGGAACGAGCTCGATTCCTTGGTCCTGGGTACTATTCAGAGCAAAAAGACACCCTGATGAGGACGAGGGCACAAATATCACTTCTTTGCCGGAGTCCGAGGTAAGGGATACTGATCTTTTGGCACAGTCTATCTGGGCTTTGTGCTGGATCAACCAATTCATACCCAATATAACATCTAGCCCTGCGGACCCCAAAACTACCATGTTTGCTAGGAACATTTCTCCGCCAATTTCTACGTTAACCCCTTCACAAACCAACTCGGTTTTCATCTCCGAACCGGGGGTTGCAATAATAAGAGGATGATGCAATGCTGAGGATGGAACATGGTTGTCATGCACAAACTTGCTGGAGATGAATGAATGGGATGCTCCGGAATCAAACAAAACAGTTGCGGGAGTTGAGTGAACGGAGAGCGTACCCAACACTACTTCGGGTGCATCCTGAGCTTCCTCGGCGGTGACGTGATTTACTCGACCACGGCCGGGAACTTGGGTCTTGGTGGGAGCTGATCCTCTGGCCTGAGATCCCCCTCTGGTCTGCCCTTGCTGCGTCTTGGGGGCGAAGGCGTGCCCCGTACGTGGAGTGGAACAATGATTGGCATAGTGCCCCAGGGACCCGCAGTTATAACACCGAACTTGGCTCAGATCATGTAGAGGTCGCTGTTGCACTCCCTGAGGACGAGGTTGATAATTCTGCTGCTGGGGACGGGGAGTGTAGACTTGAGGTCTTGACGGATATGGCCTCGCAGGATGAGGTGATTGGGGCTGCCACACCCGCGGCTTCTGTGAACTGCTCGCAGCTGATCTCTGTACTTCTCTCTCGCGCTTGCGGTCCTGCTGAAGGACAGACTCCTTCGCTTCAATCTCGATGGCCTTATCTACCAAATGCTGGAAATTCTGCACCTCGGCGATAGCTAGCTTGGCCTGCAATTCATTGTTCAGCTTGCGCTTGAATTTCTCCACCCTGTCCTCGTCGGTGGAGACTTCTCGCGGCACATAACGGGATAGGTGGTTGAATTCGTGGAGGAACTCTAACACTGACTTTCTGCCCTGTCGGAGATTGTAGAACTCTTCCTTCTTTAAATTCATGACGCCCTTGGGGATATGGGAAGCACGAAAGCCGGTTCGGAACTCGGCCCACGTGACTACATGGCCAGGAGCTTGGATGGCCAAGAAGTTCTGCCACCAGTTTGCTGCAGCGCCTTCCAGGTAGTGGGTGGCGAAGTTAACCTTATCTGCTTCGGCGCACTGTGCCAGTTGGAGTTTTCTCTCAATCGTGCAGATCCAGTCATCCGCGTCCATAGGGTCGTCGGATCGATTGAAGGTGGGCGGCTGTGTTCGCTGGAACTCAGCTAGGCCCCCTCGAGCCTGACCACCACCGGCGCCTTGATTGCGCGCCAGCTGTTCAAGGATTCTGTTCTGGGTCATCAGCAGGTCTGCTATGCTTGGCTGCTGGGGAGGGGGTGGTACTTCCTCTTCCTCACGGTCACGGCGTCCACGTGCAGCTCCACGGGTTCCGGTAGCCATGCTGCTGAAATCAGAAGACACCGGATGAGATGAAGGAAGCTAGAAAGTTGGAAACTCAAGGGTCTATCCATAAGGGTATAACAAGGCATCCAAGAACATGACACATAACTTCAGACAGACTTCCACAAGACAAGGGCACCAACAAGGGCAAGGGAAGTTAGGGTTAACACTCGAATTCATTAATATAATCGCCGGAGTTCATACATGGGGCTGCGGTTTAAATCACCCTTATGGTGAAATAAACGTATACAAAATACCAAAATTGCAGCCACAAGTACCCAATTACATGCCTCTCAAAAGATAACTTAGACCTAGGGTTTGGTTCAGTTTACAATCCATAAGAAGGCCTTCAATAACTTGCCACTCGAATCCAATCGGCACTACGACGACTAACTTCTACAACTAGTACTTCGAATCCTAACCTTCAACCACTCAGCCTACTCTTCGTCAGTTGGCGGATTGCTGGTGGTGTACCAAACACGCTCCTCAGGGTCCTCTTCCTCTTCTTCTCTTGCAGCAGCTTCATTGGTGGGAACTGAAGCGGCTGGTGTGGAGGCATCTTCTTGTGAGGGCCTTGGAGTGAAGAGCCGAAGGTACTGTCGGGAGGTCATCCTTTTACGTGGCTTGACTCCAGAACTCTGAGGTTGAGTTGCCTCACCAGGTGGAGTTGGGGTCGGCTCTTGTACTGGAACAAAGGGGCTCTCGCCGCAAGACTCACCTTCATTTGCTACATGATACCTTCGACGCAACTCATAGCGAAGCTTGCGGTTAACTCTTGTTAGTCGTTCCACCTCTTGAGTAGCATTTCCGTAGTCCCGATACAACCTATCGTGCATTACTTCCGCAGAGACAATGTGATTGGCCGTCTCCATCTCAGTCTCATCCTCTTCTTCGTCGTCACTTGGTGCTGGTACCGAAATGCTGGCGCCTCCATCGGTAACCTGGGGAATAAGACGGAAGGGGGAAAATAGGAAGATCTCATCGAAGTGATGTCGTAGGTGGAGAACTGCTTTTCTTGAGGCTTCCAGTCGGGCATCCGCATCACTTGGTCTGGGTGCTGTAAAGGTCTGATCCAGATCCGAAACTCTCACTGTGACCCATCCCATCCAAAAATGAGTCTTCCCGTGAACTTTGTAGGTCTTGGCATGGAAAGCAGGGAGGTCTTCCTGGGGCACGCCAAGGTATTCCAACATTCTCCATAACAGGGTAGCCCATCCTCCTAGTTGATGTGGGTCGGTCACAATGTTATACACCATCCTATACAAGTTTAGAGTTAGAGAGGATAAAGTTAGCCGCAAAAAGAAAACAAATGCAATAGAGGAGAATTTCAGAACTAAGAGCGATGAGGGTAAGGAATAAAAGCAATCTACTTATTAATTTTCAACATAGGGTTTACTTTTTAAATAGTTTGCTGGCCTGTCGACGAGGCGCAGCGGAAGCTCCTATCTAACGACCACCTGCAATTGGCTTCCTACGGTCAGCTCGGCTCTGATACCAAGCTGTCACGGACCCGGAATAGCATATGGTTAGGGGAACGCGAAGTCGCCAAGGACCGAAGGACTCGCCAACCCGGTGGCACGGTACCTGCGCCGTACGCACCAAGGTAGAGCGATCCGACACCCGCCACGTGCGAGCCGGCCGGAAGCGACCACTCTTCCCAAAACCACATACGATTCCGTAATCCGGTGAAGAGTCAGAGTCGTTCCCGAATCCTACCACGACAAGCAAGGTCGGAGGAGCCCGGCGATTCTACCCACACCCTAACCTAGCTCGGAAGCTAGTGGGTCGCTCGAAAGCCCGGTAGAACGCCCACACCCTGCCTGGCCGGCACTGCATCTCAGCCAGCGGGTCACTCAACCAACACCTGCTCGACTTAGTAGAAAATGGTACGGCCTCGATCCTTCACGGCATACCCATACACTTCATATCATTCACGCATTGTGCAGGGGCAGCCTGGATTAACAACTCGGATATCATCACAAAGCTCTACAATACGATATTACTTAATAACAGTCCACGATGGGACAACATATTACATCAGTCGGTTATCACCGGAAACATATCCGAGTACGGAGAAACTTAACAACAGCGGAAGCAAAATAAGTGAGTCCCACAGCGGCACAGTGACCGCTGAACAAAACACCAACTATCCCATTGTTCGAACACTACCGAGGAAACCAAGTTTAAGCATTGTCAAAGTAATCTTCGACCACCGGCTCACCTGCAAGCTCCAGGGATAACCTGGGTGAGTACGAATGTACTCGCAAGACTTATCCGTGCTTGATTAAATGTCCTACTCATACTAGTACAACCACAATTAAACATGAATGCTTCTCAGAGTAACAATAAACAAATTAAGAATATAACATTAAGAAGGTGAAGTAAAGAGTGACTAAGTAACAAATTAATTCAGGGTACAACCTATCACAACTATTTCACCCCGAGATCATATCAGACAATCCAAATCCATTATCCAGTTCATAATCGAATTCACCCCCCCCGATCACAATCCAATAGGAAAATCCAATTCAAAGTCAATTCCAATTACCAAGTTTTCAGCCATCAAGATAACTCAAATTTCTCAAATCCCATCAATCCATGGGAAAACACATTAGCATTTAATCTCTCGAAGCGTTACCGGAAGATACGACCACCTGCGCCCATATTGGGTGCATAATCATTTGGGGGTAGCGAGCCCCCAAAAGCAGGGAGGCTTACCCCAACTATGCCGCAGGGAAGATCTCCGCCTAACGTTCACGTGTTACAGGGACAATAACACTCTGGCGTATGGTTGATGTGGCGACAAAAACCTTCACACATCCCTGGGTCGCCGTCTCGACTGCTATTAACATCAACCGTACCCTTTGTGCACGCCCTCGGCACTCACAACTCACCTTATTAGTTTAAGTTGTTAGGGTACGAGGTTGATTTATAACCATAACTGACCACATCATGTCCCAATCCAAATCCAACACTCCTGACGAGAACATATCGTGAAACCCTAGCATGCTAGTCGTACGAACGATAATCATGATACATAACGTATAGCTCACAATTAAGTACAAGCAAATACACATACGACAACAGTAATAAGAATGCAACAAGCTCTGCTTGCCTGATCCGGGTTGTTCCTGTTCTTGCGAGGGGTCGTAAGCCTGGTGGTCTTCCTCTTCAGATTCTTTTATAAGCAATACGAAGAACCGGAAAAGAAACGATAAGGAAAATATTAAGGTTCGGCATGTATGCATGAGGATTAATGCAAGTAATTGAGCATTTAACAAATGTGCTGATGTTATGGGTGCAAGTTGGCGAGGGTTCGCAACTCGGGTTTGTGAAGGTTACATGATTGCCCTAACTGGCATATGTGTCTAAGGGTTATCTGATTATGAGCTAGGGTTTTAAAGTTGTTGCTTAGGTTGGGGTGTCATGCATCTCATTATGTACAGCTTGCAAGTGTTCAGGAGTATAAGACTAACGTAATTGGAATCATTCGGTTTGGAGCTACGAACATTGAGTTAGGGTTTATCGATGACAACGACGATAAGGGGGCTAACCACATATATCCTACCATGCATGTGACCCTACTGGGATTTCAATGGTTTCATGTCGTAGACTATCTCACGAGGACTCCAGAAAGGTCCAATTTGTCGAGATCGGAGTTGGGATGGCGAAACTAGGGTTTACGGATCCTCGACACTAGCTAAACTTCTACCCCAGATATTAGTGTGTGCATGTGCTCAAAATTATATTTTGATTCAGCCATCTTGTAGAGAATCTCCTGAGGTTTCCAAATATATAAAAATTTTCAAATTTGGCCGAGTGGTTTGAAAGTTATGAGCATTTGAATTTTAGTGCAAAATCTGCCCTAACAACCCTAACCCTAATTGCTAGGTGCACCCGAAGCAAACCCTCCTTCTCTCTGCGCAACAGTACTCCATCGCTAAACCTACCCGAGAACCCACCCCGAAAACCCCTCACATAACCGTACCCAGCTGACGGGTGGACCCCCACGGTCAGTGGCTCGGGTGGTTGGGAACCAACCCGAGCATGACACGTGCCCGGGCCCTCCTCTCTCTCACTCCCTCTCTCTCTGTCTCACTCGGGACCGGCCGGAGGAAGGGCTCAGGCGGCGGAGGGCTCGCCGGAGCCTCACCGGAGGTGGCTCCAGGACCCGGTCGAGCTCGGGGAAGGTGGCAGAGGGTCGAGGAGCTCACCCCGGATCCAATTTGGTGCTCGGGAAGGACTGAGGGAGGTCGGAGGTGGTGGACGACGAGGACCGGCGGCGGTAGCTTCGGGTCGACGGTGCCGGCGGTGCTCCGGCGTCGGATCTGCAAGGAGAAGGTGCCAAGGGGGTTAGGGGGGAGTAGAGGGTCCTCGGGAGCCAGGAGATGGAGGATGAGGGGGACCAGAGCAACCAGAAGAGCTCGCCGGAGTAGGGGGCCGGAGGTGGAGAAGATCACCGCAGTGGGGGCTTCCGGGGACAGATCTGAAAAAAATGGAAAGCGCAGAGGGTTGAGGAGGGAGAGAAGGCTCTCGGGAAGGAAGGGGGAAGGTTGGGGGCTCACCGGATGAGGAAGAATTTCTCGCCGGAGAACACACCGGAGCTCGGGGAGAAATTGATGGCGAGGGGAGAAGGGCACTGGATCTAGGGTTTGGAGGAGAAGCGGGGAGGCTGTCGGGGCGGCATTAAATAGTGCGGCGGCGGCTCTCGGACCGCGCTGGTCGGGAGCGGACAGTAGGGGGCGCCGCCCACGCCGGCGTACCGGTGCCGGAGACGTGGCGGGCGAGGCCCGACAGGTGGGCCCCGAGGCGCGGGTGAGAGAGGAGAGAGACTGACGGGGCTGGCCCGCATGCCAGAGAGAGAAAGGGGGAGAGGCGCGCGCGCTGGGAGGTGGGCCGGCCAGATGGGCCGGCCGAGCGGGCTGTCGGCCTGAGTAGTTAGGGTTTTTCTCTTTTTTTTATTTTTATTTTCTATTTCTCAGAGCTACCCCCATCGTTATTTTATGTACAATTTCTACTCCAAATTTTATGAAATTTTTACAGGAGCCCTAATATATTATTTGGGATGTCCTGGAGGGGTTTGAACAGATTTTGATGAAATTTGACCTAGGTTCCCATTCAAATTCAATTTAGGGTTTGAATTGGGATTTGTTTTTGTGATATTTCATGTGTCAAAATAGCTCCAAAAATTATGAAATTTTGGCAGGGACTTCAAGGTGATTGATGGGACCTACTATAAGGGTTTGAACTACTTTGGGGCTGGTTTGAACTATGCTCACATGCACTTGTGATTTAGGGTTTGAATTCGGGTTTGAGATAGAATTGAGTTCTAGTAATTCACTACTGCAGAAAGGGCTATAGGCGCCACATTACTAGTGACGAGCCACAAAAAAGCCCGTCACAGATAATAGGGAAATTTACCAGTGGCGGGCGTAAACTGCCACGTGTCACTGGTAAACAATTACCAGTGACGAGCACCAATGATAGCCCGTCACTGGTAAAGTACGAATTACTAGTGGCGGGCGACCATAGGTGCTCGTCACTGCTATAACACATACCAGTGACGTGCGAATCAAATCGCCCGTCACCGATAAATGTTCCCGCCAAACTTCCTCCCGGCCTTCATACCAGTGGCGGGCTCACGTTTTGCTCGTCACTGGTAAGTTGTTTACCAGTGGCGGGCCTGTATGTGTGCCCGTCACTGGTAACCTACCCTATAAAAACCATCAGCGAGCTCGCTGCTGGCCAGTCGTACCTCCACTGGCCAGCAGCGAGCTCGCCGATCGCCTGCGCGTCCGCCGCCGCCATACACGCCCCTGGTAATTTCCTAGCCCTCCAAACTCTTCCCCCACCTCCCCTAGCTCCCTTGCCATGCATCTCTCTCTCCCTCCTAAGCTAGATCATCCATGCATGATCATGACCTCTAGCTTGCTGATCTCCCCCAAATTTGCTTCAATTGCAGCCCCCCAAACCTGCTCTCCCTCCATAGCTTAGCTCATCTCACCTTAGTGCATGCTTCCATGTGTTTAAAACTGATAAGAGCAGATATCTCTTTTGATTTTGTTTGAGCCATCGATCTAAACTGTTAAAGGAACTGTTGTTGTCTTCGATCCCCTAAATTGATCAGTGATCATTTGTTACTCGTATGCATGCCTTGCTATATGAAATATGTTTGTATAGTTATGCCTCCTAATCGTACCATATGATGTTGAATGGTGAGCTTAACCATTAGAAGGGGTTCACCATTAGAAGGGGTTCCACATACGTACATGTATATATGTATCAGTTTAGCAAACTGAAGAACAGATGTATATATGTATCAGTTTAGCTCTCTAGTTTATTATGATCAGTGAGACGAATTCGATCTGTACATTGCTTCAATTGATATATGAGTAATTATATTTCTATGCACTGAGGCAGAATCACATATGTGTAACTATGTGTACATTGGTTCATATATGTGTAATTATGTTTCTTATACACTGAGGCAGAATCATATATATATGTTTAATTATATATGACAAGCAAATGATACTTTGATTCGGTGGATCTGTGGTGATGTGAGATGTGCATGAAATGTATTTCATATATGTGAATGTGAGATATGCTTGTGGTACCGGCCGTCGAGCCGAGGCAACATGAGTTGCTTTGTTTATTTTTTCAGGGAAAAAGTTCAACGTTTTGGCGAAATGTTGCTTCGTCAACATTTTGTCAACGTTCGATACTCAATTTTGCATAATTTTAGCAAAGGTCATGCCGAAATTTTGAATTTTCAATAATTTATTTCAATAACCTGCCAAATCTTGAAATGTTTTATGTAATATTTCAAAATCTCAATTGGAAAGAAAACTTTTATTTATTTTTTTAGCCTCTCATGAAAGGTTGGTGCTAATTTATTTTCGTATATCTTAGGGATCGAACGACCGATGGATCGAAGTTGGATGTATGACGGCGATCGGAACACACAGAGTTTCTATACGTCTTTGAATGAGTTCTTTGATTTCGCCGAGCGAGATATGGTGCGAAAGGGTGGCACGAAGATATGCTGTCCGTGTCGTGATTGCAAAAACCAGAAGATGTACGAGAGGAAATCTGGTTTTTTGCACATGCACCTGGTGCGATGGGGTTTCATGGCAGGTTACACACGGTGGACAAGTCACGGTGAGGAGGATGAGGTTGTTGCCGACGACGAAGGGTTAGATGAAAAAGCAGGACATGGGGAGCCGGAAGCAGAACGGTTGGATTATAAAGATGCCGGAGGACATGAAGAGGCCAAAGCGGATACGCGAAGCACGGGGGACAATTTGGCCGGAATGGTCCAGGACCGTCATGTGCAAGAGCAGGTTGTGAAGGAGACGGATAACGATAGTGCGGCTCGTAGAGAGGCTGCCAAGTTGGAGACACTGGTGAAAGACTCCGAGACTCCCTTGTATCCCGGTTGCAATCCCGAGCACACCCGCCTCTCAGTCACGCTCGAACTTCTTCGACTCAAGGCACTCCACAACAGCACGGACACAAGCCTCGACGAGACATTGGAGTATCTTGCAAAAGTTCTGCCGGAGGGGAACGTGTTGCCTCGCGGTTGCGATGAGGCCAAGAAGGTCGTGTGCCCTCTTGAACTAGAGGTGAGGAGATACCATGCGTGTCCGAATGACTGCATCATTTATCGGAACCAGTACGCGGATCTAACCAGCTGTCCAGAGTGCAAAGCATCCCGATTCAAGCGGGGAAAGAACTACCAACCAGATGGTGAGAACGGAGTGAAGAGCGGTGGTCCTGCGAAGGTGGTATGGTACCTTCCACTCATTCCCCGTTTGAAGCGTCTATTCGCAAACAAGACAGAGGCAAAGCTCATGCGTTGGCACGACGAGAGGCCGCAAAAAGATGACGGTGTCCTGAGACACCCTGCAGATGGTTGCCAGTGGAAAGCTGTCGACGACCAGTACCCCGAATTCGGAGTAGAGCCGAGGAATATCAGACTCGGTATGAGTACAGACGGACTCAATCCTTTTGGAAACATGAGCAGCAGGCACAGCACTTGGCCCGTGGTTGTATGGATGTACAACCTCCCTCCGTGGCTCTGCATGAAGCGGAAGTATGTACACCTCTGTACGCTAATTCAAGGGCCACAGCAACCAGGGAATGATCTGAACGTGTACCACGAACTACTGAAGGAGGAGCTAGATACACTATGGGCTGAACCAGGGGTCCGGGTCTGGGACGCTTACGAAGGAGACTACTTCAACATGAGAGCTATGATGATCACAACAGTGCAAGACTATCCCGCTTACGGGTATCAATCCGGTCAGGTTTGCCACGGATACCAAGGATGTGTTAAGTGTATGGAAGACACAACAAGTCGTCACCTACCACGGTCTCATAAAGTAGTGTACATGGGGCACCGAAGATGGCTTCAACAGGATGACCCGTGGAGACAAGAAAAGAAAAGTTCAACAATACAGTTGAGACCCGAGGACCACCACGTAAGAGGAGTGGGGAAGAAATATATGACATGTTGAATTCTTGGGACCAGTGCCCTAAGGCAGGAAAGAAGCAAAAGAAGGTAAAGCCACTTGGAGGCGTATGGAAAACAAAATCTGTATTTTGGGACTTGCCTTACTGGGCTTTTCTCGAGACGCGTCACTGCATAGATGTCATGCACATTGAGAAAAATGTTTGTGAGAGTGTGCTTGGTCTCTTGCTCCACATGGCAGACAAGACCAAAGATGGGCCAAAGGCACGAGCTGACTACGAGGAACTGGGGATAAGACGAGAGCTGTGGGCCAACGAGGAGAAGAGCAAGATAGGCAGGAATGTTACAAAAATCAAGACAGAATGTCCCGCCGCTTGTTACACCCTAAGTAAGGAGGAGCTCGATAAAATTTTCAAGTGCCTCGAAGGTGTCAAAGTAACTTCTGGCTACTCGGCAAACATACGGAGATACCTAGACATGCGGAACCATAAGTTAATCGGTATGAAGTCTCATGACTGTCACGTGATGATCACGCAGATACTTCCGGTTGCAATTAGAGGGCTAATGGAGCCATGGATCCGCGGGACACTGCTTGACCTCTGTAACTTCTTCGACACTATCTCTCAGAAGTCCATCACTAAGAAGCGTTGCCGGCGACTGCAGGCGGAGATCATTGTCATACTCTGCGAGCTCGAGATGTACTTTCCGCCCGCATTCTTCGACGTCATGGTTCATCTCATGATCCATATCGTCCCGGAGATCATCGACCTAGGTCCAGTATTCCTACACAACATGTACCCGTTGGAGAGGTTCAACGGGGTCGTGAAGCGATACGTTCGCAACAGGTCTCATCCGGACGGGAGCATCGTCCAGGGCTTTCTCACGGAGGAGAGCGTCGAGTTCTGCACAGATTACATGAAAGTCGACAAACCTATAGGCGTGCCTGTTAATCGGCACATTGGCAGGCTCGATGGCGTAGGTCACCGACGCGGAAAGAAGGATTTACATGTGCACAGTGACTCTCCGAACCGATCAGACGATTACGTCAGAGCGCATACAGTAGTGCTACAGCACCTGTCAGTGGTCCGGCCTTACGTTATTCAGCACATGGCAATGTTAAAAACAAAGCACGGCTCAAGAAAGACCGAGGCGGCCCTCATGAAAGAGCACAACGCAACGTTCGCCAGGTGGCTAAAAAACTACTTCGACGAACATAGCTTCTCAAAAGATGATGACGTAGCACGGACGGTGTTCCACGTGGCACAGGGACCCCTGATGAATGTCGGGACGTACCAAGCATACGACATCAACGGATACACATTCTATACAGAGGCACAAGACCAGAAGAGCGTGTACCAGAACTCTGGGGTGACGATGGAGGCCCTGACCGGTAAGAAAAAGGACAGATACTACGGTAGGCTGGAAGAGATTTGGGAACTGGACTACACCGTGACCAAGATCCCCATGTTCCGGGTAAGATGGGCGAAGAATGTCGAAACGGAAGACTATTTCACTACCATGGTCATACCGAAAGCAGTTCCTATTGAGACAGTAAATGTGAAAGCGATCAGTGCCAAAAATGAGCCGTGGGTATTAGCTAAACAAGTGGCCCAATGCTTCTACATAGCCGACCCGACGAGGCCAAGCCGTCATATCATGAGGAGGGGCAAAAGGAGTATCGTTGGAATCGATGGTGTCGTTGACGAAGACGACTATGACCAATTTGACGACCCGGATACGGAGGAAGACAATCAGCCACGGCCCAGCAGAAGGAGAAATACTACATGTCCCGCCGTGCGGCCCTTCAAAAGACGAACTCACTCCGAGGGGCTAACCTATACCAGGAAGAAGACCAAGACTACCGTTGAGAAGACTGTCGAAGAGTGAGAAGATTATCAAAGAATGTTGTACTTTCATTAAGTTAATTAATGATGTATAGCTCACTTTTGTCTAATTTATGTATATAACAATAATGATATTTATGTTAATTCTATATATACGCATGAACTAATCATTGCCCGCGCAAATAATCACTTTTGTCTAATTTTATGTATATAACAATAATTATTTAAGAAAGTTATATCGTAAATAATTATTTAAGATAGTTATATCGATAAGAAAATTGCCTAAGTTT
This sequence comes from Stipa capillata, assembly GCA_019208055.1. Classification (NCBI taxonomy): domain Eukaryota; kingdom Viridiplantae; phylum Streptophyta; class Magnoliopsida; order Poales; family Poaceae; genus Stipa; species Stipa capillata. The sequence continues at coordinate 810,179 of JAGXJF010001806.1, read as the reverse complement.
GGATTCAAAAAGATTGGGCCATAAGTACTAACCCTAACTAACCCTAGACTAACAAACCCTAACTAATTAACAAACCCTAACTAACTAACTAACCCTAACTAAGTAATTAACCCGTACTAACTAACCCTTACTAACTAACTAACCCTAACTAATTAACTAACCCTAACTAATGAACTAACCCTTACTAACTAACAAACCCTAACTAGCTAATTAACTCACCCTAAGTAACTAACAATAACTGATGAACTAACCCTAACTAAGTAACTAACCCTAACTAATGAACTAACCCTAACTAACTAACAATAACTAATTAACTAACCCTAACTAACTAACTCTAAGCACTAACCCTAACTAACTAATGAACTAAGTAACTAACTAATTAACAAACCCTAACTAATTAACTAACCCTAACTAACTAACTCTAAGCACTAACCCTAACTAACTAATGAACTAAGTAACTAACTAATTCACTAACCCTAACTAATTAACTAACCCTAACTAATGAACTAACCCTTACTAACTAACAAACCCTAACTAGCTAATTAACTCACCCTAAGTAACTAACAATAACTGATGAACTAACCCTAACTAAGTAACTAACCCTAACTAATGAACTAACCCTAACTAACTAACAATAACTAATTAACTAACCCTAACTAACTAACTCTAAGCACTAACCCTAACTAACTAATGAACTAAGTAACTAACTAATTAACAAACCCTAACTAATTAACTAACCGTAACTAACTAACTCTAAGCACTAACCCTAATTACTAAATTATCAGTGACGAGCATTTATATGTGAGCGTCACTGGTAAATTATTTACCAGTGACGAGCGGTTATGTCTACGCGTCACTGGTAAATTATTTACCAGTGACGAGCAGACTTGCTGGCCCGTCACTGCTAACATTTACCAGTGACGAGCAGCCTTGCCGGCCCGTCACTGCTAACGGCGAAATAAATAGGCGCGGATCTGCGGGACTTAGAGAAAAACTCTCCAAATCCCGCCCGCCCGCCCCTAACTCTCCCTCACCGACGCCCTCGCGCGACCCGACGCCGCCGCCGCTCCTCGCCGGACGCCGCCCTCGCGCCTCCCAAACCGACGCTGCCCTCGCGCTTCCTCACCGACGCCGCCTCCTCTCACCCGACGCCGCCTCCCTCACCGACGCCGCCTCCCTCACCGACGCCGACTCGTCCTCACCCACGCCGCCTCCCTCACCGACGCCGCCTCCCTCACCGACGCCGCCTCCTCTCACCCGACGCCGCCTCCCTCACCGACGCCGCCTCCCTCACCGACGCCGCGTCGTCTCACCGGACGCCACCCTCGTGCTTCCCCAACCACCGCCCTAGCACTACCACCGCCGTCCTCGAGGTGCCCCGCCCTTTTGGTTGAAGTATGAGTTGAAAATCCACACCGAGCTAGCTATTGTTTCAGAAAATAGATATTGTTTTAGATGACACTAGACAAATGTGTGCTTTTATATATATATGAAAATATATCTGTAGATGACACTGTTCTTATTTTGAAATGAAATGTAACACATCTTCTTAATCATTGGTTAGTTTCCTGTATATGGGTTATTAATAGCATGAAAGCTAAGAAAATTGAAGATTTCATGCAAACAACACTTCAAGAAACTCATGAAAGTTTAGTGAGTATGTTCATAAAAAACCAATACAAACAATATTAAGACTATTTTTGTTGTGCACTGAAGAGACGAGTTGTTATATTATCCCGCAGAAGTGATGAGTTAACTCTTCTAATAAAATATTTAAGTTATATTTACGATCATTTACTCTTTACTAGTTTGGGTGTTCCATGGACACGTTTATAGTTTTCTATATATAGGCTTTGTTGAAAGTATGAAGCATTGAGGCTTTGTTCAAAGTATGAAGCATTGAGGCTTTGTTCAAAGTATGAAGCATTGAGGCTTGTTTGATTCAATTGTCGTGTTCATATATGCTTGTGGTACCGGCCGTCGAGCCGAGGCAACACTCGTTGCTTTTGTTTATTTTTCAGGGAAACTGAGTTCAACGTTTAGACTAAATGTTGCTTCGTCAACATTTTGTCAACGTTCGATACTCAATTTTGCATAATTTTAGCAAAGGTCATGCCGAAATTTTCAATTTTCATTGTATGTACGGTATATTCGTGTCATTGTTGTTCATTGTCATGCACAGTTATATGCTTTTGTTTAACAAGATTTCATAATCTCAATTGCAAATAAAATTTTAATTCCCACCCTTGTTTGCTATAATGAATGGATATTAGAAAATGGCTGGAAGTAGCCCCTCTCCATCGCGGACACCAACGGATGTCCCCGCATCGTCCCGAGATATCGAGGGGCGTGCGGAAGCTCCCCGGGACCTGGCCCTCCAACAAACATCTCAGGGGGCCGCCATCGTCGACGACCCTGCTTCCGGGGATAACAACGAGTACGAGTCGTCCCACGAAGAGTCCGGCGGTGCTGAAGACGCGACCGATCGTGACGAAGGGACCGGCCGTGAATACGAGACCGGTATGGAAGAAGAAAAGGCGGACGGGGCTCCACCAGCCAAACGGAAAAGGCGGCTCGCGCCTAGGAGACCTAACAAGTTGAGTACCGAGACGTTCGTAATCACTCGAGTGGACGATCTCGGTAAACCTGCCAGTCCTGTAAGAGCCGCACAGGGGTACTCAAACGCCGTAGGCTGCATCCTGCGTGAAACGGTGAAGATCACAACTCCCGACATAAGGACGAGAGAAACCGAGCATCTTCGAACTCTCCTCCTGGACAGGCTATTCAGCAGGTATTCCGTCCCGGAGGCCGACAGAAATAGAGTCGCAACGAAAGCCCTCAGCATGATGTCGAAATCGTTGAATACCTGGCGATACCATGCCAATAAGATGAAGGATCAAGATTTCGAGACCGTGATAAAGCCGAAATGGCCCACGATAGATGAGGCGGACTGGACCGAGTTCATTCAAACTCGGTCCGGCGAGGAATTCAGGAGGAAGAGTGATTGGGGGAAGGACATGCGGGGGAAGATCGTGGGTGACCACAGACTTGGCAGCCGTGGTTACCAAGGGAAGAGGCCTAAATGGGACAAGGAGGATGCGAGGTTGATTGCGGCTGGGAAAGAACCCCCTTTCTCGGACATCCAGCCAGGGCGCGGAAAAGACTTTGTGAGGGCCCGCGCAAAATTTGACCCAGCGACGGGGGGAACCGATCTTCACGCACGAGAAAATGAAGGACGTGCACGAAGAACTGGTAACCTCTGAACCCATTTTACTTTATTTGTCCTACGTAGATTAATTTCCTAAAGATTACGTTTCTGAACGGTTCATGTTGCTTGCAGAGAAAGCTGAGCCAGCAACCTAAGAGCTCCAGACTCTGTCGGTACCGAGAGGTGGCAAGACCCTATCAACAAGGCTCTCGGGAAGCCGGAGACTCGTGGCCGCGTCATGGGCGTCGGGTATGGGGCTCGGTGGGCTGATTACGGTCCCCAAACCCGCGAGGCTGCCCGCGAGAGGAGGAAAGCCAAGCAGGATGAAGAATTCGATGCGCGAGTGGAGGCGGCTGTGAAACGTCTGTTAGGGCCTCTATACGATCAACTACGACGCCCACCCACGCATCCTGATACGCAGCCGCCGCCCTATAATCTGGATACGCAGCCGCCGGCCTTCACTGCTGCAAGGAGTAGCAGCCCCTCCGTATCGGGCGTTGGCCCCGGGTCGCCAAATACAATCGACGGCCTAACGGTAAGCGTCGTCGGCTCAACAAACCGTAAGGGTCTCATACAGATTTCGTTGTTTGGACTCTAACATCGCTGACCCGTACGTATGTTCCGCAGGTGATAACTCCGTGCCATCTCCAGACCCAAGTGCTCGGCTCGATGGTGACGGTCGCGTACGGTCGAGTCCACCCAATAACGCCGGAGAACAGGATGCACTGCGTGGATTTACCACCAAACATGGCGAGGGTGGAGTTGACTAAGGTGGTCGGCACCTTTGAGGACCTGGTTCTGAATGACCCCCCTGAAGAGGGATACGAGAAGCTAGGAGCCTGCAAGGGGTTTTTTCCTTAGGTGGCCGAAGGACGCGATTAAGTTGATTGAGACCTCCAATCGTCCAGCACCTTCGCCGAGCCACACCGAGAGTCCATCAGCAAGACCATCTCCTCTGGGTATTTCCGCACCTCTATCCTACAAGGATCTGGAGATGGAGCATGCCGAGGAAGGCGCAGAGCATGGCATGCCTCGTGACGAAGAGGCACGAGAAGTTGTAGATACGCCGCCACCCAAGCATGACAGGCAAGACCACACGAAGTTGACTCCTAAAACACTCGTGGGCGCAGCCAAAGAAGCGATGGCCGGTCAGAGGGCCGTATCCCTGGATACGGAGCGCACGAGCAAAAAAGGGGCGGCGAAGAAGGCACATGCTAGCACCGGAACTTACGATAGACAGGGTGAGGCCAGGTTGAAGAAATCCTTAACGTACGCAGCATCTTCCCAGTCAGCACAGACAGCAAAGGGTCGTCAGTGGCGGGCCTATCACATCCCGGGTCACCCGATGGTACCGAAGGATGAGTTCGACGTCCTCCCGAACGAGATGAAGATTCTGCACGAGAACATTCGAGACATTGAATTAGGACCCGATGAAATGAATATCTCGTATTACACGGCGAAGGTGCCAGAGGGTTTCCATTTCGTCGAGCAGTATCCCGCGGACAAGTTCTATCTGGACTTTGCGGAGATCTTCGGCATGTTCAACCTTTATCGGCTCGAAGCATCCTTCGTCAGGCTATGGGCGCTTCACCTAACCAGAGAGATCAGACGCCTGAAGATTCTCGACGTTGCAATAGCAGATCCGTTTCACATGCACGAGAACAACGTTCGCTCCCAAGAAGGTAGGGAGATTATGAAAGAATGCCTCGTGAGTGCGATGATAGCGCATAAGGGCAAGGACTACCTACTCGTGCCCTACAATCCCTTGTAAGTCATTCTCTACTTTGTGCTTTCGTAAATTTCTCTTTCGCTTGTGCACCTAGCCAACTTCGTGAGTTAATATTGGTTTGTTCACATGTCTGCGCAGCGACCACTGGATCCTCTTAGTGCTAACGCCGAAGGAAAGGAAGGTTGTTTACTTTGATTCCATGAAGCGGGTGAAGAAAGACTACACCCTGCTCAAGAAAGTTCTGGATGATGCTCTCTTCGACTTTGCACAGAAGGGAGGAGGAGCAACTATGGTAAAAAGAAGTGGCGCTCCACGCTTTAAACACGTGACCGATTGGTGGTGCAGACAGCAGCCGGAGGGTAGTGTGACGTGCGGCTACTACGTCTGCTGCCACATGGACGACTTTGTACGGGCGCGCAACACGTTTCGCAAACAAGACGACCTACGCAAGTGGAGTAATAACCTCGAGCACAAGCCATATGACTGGAAGCAAGAGTTTGCACGCCTCCAGAATGCGTTCGCGAACATCATCAACAAGGACGTCGTCTCTGATACGGGGCTTTTCTACGCCGGCACTGACCCAAGGGAGGAACACGCCGCTCGCACAGAGCAGCGAGTTCGCCAAATCCCGACCGAAGACCCATTCGCGCGCCCACATGTAGCTTGGCCCTAGAGGACGGAAAAACATTGCATATGTATTGTGTTTGTGGTCGTGTATCCCGAACTGGTCTACTTTGTACGTTTCTGCACATATTTACGTATTGGCACTTGTTACTTTCGTACTCGGTTTTACATATGTACTTATCGTGTGCGACATCCGAGAGCGCGAGTGAGGTGGCCTTCGAAGCATACCGGCACGTAGCATGCCGACGCAACGAGGCATCGTCGCAAGCGCTATTAGGCCACAGCGGCACGCCCTAGGAGAACGGCCACCGAAGGGGTACACCCCCTACCACAGGGGCTGGAGAGCGCCCTAGGAGAAGGGCGACCGACGCCCTAGGAGCGCCAGCGAAAATGGTTGCCGCGGCAGCGAAAATGGCTGCCGCGGCAGCCAAAATGGCTGTTTATGCTGCCGCGGCAGCAAAAACAGCCATTTTGGCTGTCGCGGCAGACAAAATAGCTGCCGCGGCAGCCAAAACGGCTGTTTTTGCTGCCGCGGCAGCCAAAATGGCTGCTGCGGCACCCAAGCACGTTGCTGCCGCGGCAGCAAAATCACCCCTTTTGGCTGCCGCGGCAGACATAATGGCTGCCGCGGCAGCCAAAACGGCTGTTTTTGCTGCCGCGGCAGCAACGTGCTTGGGACCCTCATAACAGCAGTGACGAGCGGACTGGCGTGCTCGTCACTGCTGTATACCTTACCAGTGACGGGCCTAAACTCTGGCTCGTCACTGATCTATACCTTAGCAGTGACGGGCTCTAATGTGTGCCCGTCACTGGTAACTAAATTACCAGTGACGAGCGGGTGGCCCGCCACTGATAACCAGTTACCAGTGGCTGGTCACCAGTGACGGGCCGGCCCGCTCGTCACTACTGGGCTTTTTAGGCCCGTCACTGGTGTCCCTATCTGCAGTAGTGTAATGTCCAAGGTTTTGAAATTTGGTCAGGGGTTAAGGTTACTCCATTTTGAAACTATTCATGGAGTTTGAGAAGTTGCACCACTGGGAAACTACTCTGTCGCCAAAACCCTAATTTGGCACCGTTAGGGTTTTAGGGTTAGGGACGGGGATTCGTTGAAGGGTTCGATAACTTCCACCACCCTTAACGATGATTTTGTTAATTCGAATACTTCAAATAAGTTGATTGGTGTTTTGACCTTGTTATTTGAAATACTTCAAATAAATTGATTGGTGTTTGTATAAATATCCACCGAGGATGAGATATTAACATATTCTATAAAGCAAGGTTGATATACAACTAGGTTTGAATAAGGTGTGGTTGATGATAATGCCATGTATGCATGAGTGCAGAGCAATACCTATTTATCGTAAAGTGGGTATTACAGTTGGTGGCACGGCTAGAGACTCACCTAGACTGTTTGGGTTACCTAGAGTATTTGAGAATATATCCAAACACTTCAGGACCAAGACAAAGAGATTTCCCAAAAAATGGTTGCTAGTAGGAACTTTGCTCTATACCTAGAGTATCCGGGCCATTATCCTCAAACTCCGGATGCCAAACACCTTGGGGATCTTTCTGAGGCTGAACATTTTGTTGAACATTTTGAGCTCTAAAACATTACTCAGTGTTTTACTCCCTTAGTCGTTAGTCATTAATCACCAAAATCCACTTAGGGGCCTAGATGCATTTTCAATCTCCCTCTCTTTGGTCATTGTGAAAACATAATTAAAGCTTCAATTTGATATAAAAATGGAATATAGTTTTTGTCTTGGATATATGATGAGCTCCCCCTCTATCCAAGACAACATGGATTCACAGTGTGAATAAGGACATAAATAAATATGGCAAGACATGAAAAAATGAGTAAAAGAGATCATAGTGAATAGGATTATAATTCACATAGTTCAATCATAAATATGACAAGACAAGACATGACATCATAGGATAAAAAGTTCACGTAGTTTACAAGAACATGGAATGAAATGATTAGCAGATCTTGTAACTCCGAAACCCCATGATCCAAAAGCCAGAAGCGAGACCTAACTACTTCTCCCTCATTGGCATCTAATATACCAAAAAGAGGAAAAGAGAGTACAAACTAATCATTGTCCCCATGTGCCGAAGGTGGTGGACCGGACGATGACGGCGAGAGTGACCAAGTGTAGAAAGGGTCCTTGGCAGGTGCATCATCATCGGAGGGTTCATACTCAGATCCTTCCGGAGAGATGTCCAGCATATTGAGGTGAGACTAGATCTTCATCCACATGATATTCTTCTTCTGTGTCTTTCGGATCTTGGATTTCCTTACCGAGATAATCTTGCACATGCTAAAAATGGATTTGAGAGCATCTTTGGTGGAATGAAACACTCGAAGGAGGATCTAAAGTGGCACAGAAGGAGGTGGAAGCCCTTGACTTCGGAATAGTCAAGTTGATGCCCTCTGGAGGTGGAAGAGTAGCCTCTCTAGTTGGGGTAGCCCTACTTGCAAGGCCCTTTCTTGAGGCACATGGAGGTCCGGTTCTCCTGCTCATCTCACTAGCAAGTGCCCTTTGTGCTCCACCCATGAGTTTCTCAGCCGGTACCATTGGAAATCCTCTAGCCTTGTTAGTAGCTCAGGACATTACAGTCAGAGCGGGATACCTTCCTTGTGACCTTCCTCTGTCGCTAAGCAATACGGACATTGTGCTCCTGAGATGATTCCTCCTCTATCTCCTCAGCTACCCCCTTTTTCTTCCTCTAGCTTCCCTTGTGGTTTGGCATTCCTCGCTTGAGCTAGACTCCTCATGGACTAGAGAATGAGCTGCTTCTATGCAAAGATAGATGCATGATAGAAATGATAAGTGCACATGATCCGGGAGAAGAATGCGAGAGCTAGAAGTGAAACAAATTTTTATGGTTTTGGGTCAAAACGTGTGTCCTGAGTATCTGGGTAAGTTCCGTAGTCTCTGGGGTTGGAGTATCCAGATGGAATCCGGAGCATCTGGGCACACACAGTGAAACCTAACCCTAGAAATTTGTTGTGACTAGATCTATGCAAAATCCTAAAATCTAATCGACTCAACCCCAGGAATGGATGAAGGATAAGCATGCAAAGCTAGGCATCCATACCCGGAGCATCCGAGATAGTCTTGCCTAGAGGAAATCAACTTCTTCACATCTCCTCAACAATGGTGGAGAGCTCCACGTGAGAGGAAAACCAGAGGAGGAAGGAAGGTCATGCCATCGCCGAGGAGGGGCAGACGGTGAGAAGCTCTAGAAGACAAGTGAACCATGGCTGAAAGGTCTGAAGATGGTGGCGGAAGGGAGAAAGTGGTAGGCACAGGGACAAAGTGAGATGGAGAGAGAAAAAGATACCCTGAGCAGGCACTTAACCGAAAATATTGAACGCCAGGAGTTCCCGGGGATACCTTCGGAGTGTCTGATAGTGAAAACATTGGTTGAGGCAAGTGGAGTACCTGAGGCTTATTCCGAGGTGGTCTGCCCTTTGAAAAACATGTCCAGAGATTCTGGGCCAAATTCAGAGTATCCGACATTGCAGATGGTCTAGAGTATCTAGAGCATACTCGGGCCTTGGAAAGCAGGAATGACCAACCTTCCGTTAGTGGTCTGGAGACTCTAGGAACAATGTTTGGAGTATCTAGGCATAGATTTTAGAGGACGATGTGCTAGAATAGAATTTAGCGAGGATGAGGTTTAGATAGATCAACTCTAGGGGATCCTTAGGCATTTTATTCACATCCAATTAGGGAAAACAAAATCATTCAAAAGTGATAGGTAGGATTCCACCATGTATGAGTTTATTTTGCACTAGAATCGGTTATTCATTTAAGAATTGGATTTCGAAAGGCATCAACTCAAATTTTGTAAGCTTATCACTATAAGAGCAATGTATTTACAAAAAAACTTATTTGTTCACATTTTGAGATGTATGTGCACACTGAGAATAGCACACTCTCCTTTAATGTGTTCATCCATCTTAAGCACCAAAAAACACAAGCAAGTCAAACGAGTATGAAAGATATCAACCATGTTTCAAGAATCTAGGATATTTAGCTCGTTCCTTAACTCGCAAAACCTATGCTCATCTAGTGGCTTGGTGAAGATATCGGCTAATTGTTTTCGATTCTTACACGGCTTATCTCTATATCTCCTTTAGCAACATGACCCTAAGGAAATGGTGTTGTATGTGTATATGTTTGGTTCGAGAATGTTGGACGGTATTATTGGCTATTTTGATGGCACTTTCATTATCACATAATAGAGGCACATTTTTCATATCAATTACATAATCTCTCAATGTTTGCCTCATCCACAATAATTGAGTGCAAAAACTACTCATAGAGACATACTCTACTTCAGCGGTGGATAGGGCTACAGAACTTTGTTTCTTGGAGGCCCACAAAACTAAAGATCTACTATGAAATTGGCATGTGCCGGATGTTCTTTTTCTATCAATTTTGCAACCTGCATAGTCTAAATCTGAATATACAACAAGATCAAAGATAGAACCCTTAGGATACCAAAGCATTATGTTTTGGGTATAGACAAGATATTAAGGATTCTCTTGATGGCCACTAAGTGACACTCCTTTGGAGCGGTTTGAAACCTTGCATACAAGTATGCACTAAGCATGATATTGGGCCTAGATGCATGAAGATAAAGCAAGGAGCCAATCATGGAGTGGTATACCATTTGATCACCATCACCGTTGAGGTTGAGATGACCGTTGGTTTGCATTGGGGTTTGGATAGGCTTGGCATTCACTATGTCAAACTTCTTGAGCATGTCTATCACATACTTGGTTTGACAAATGAATGTCCCTTCCTTGAGTTGCTTGATTTGAAATCTAAGAAAGAATTGCAACTCCCTCATCTTGACGTCTTCAATTTCTTGGCCATCATTTTTCCAAAATCCTCGCTAAATGACTTGTTGGTTGATCGAAAGATAATATCATCCACATATATTTGACAAATCAAACAAATCCTCATTAACCTTCTTAGTGAAAAGAGTGGTATCAACCTTCACAACTTCAAAACCTTTCTTGACTAGAAAATCCCTAAGGCACTCTTACTAAGCTCGAGGGGCTTGTTTCAGCCCACATATTGTCTTATGGAGTTTATAGACATGATTGGGAAATTTGGGAGCCTCCAAACCGAGAGTTGAATTACATACTAGTTCAGGAATTGTCTTGTTTTGGATGACTTGACCATCTTCATCTTTCTTATTCCGGAATACCCACTTTGTGCCTATGATGTTTTGATTTGTTCTTTCCATCAAAGACCACACTTGAGTGTGAGTTCTTATAATGAAAGGAGTTCTATACCAATCTTATAATGTCTTGTTTTACCTCGAGGATGTGAATCTGTACATGGTAGATTATTCAGAATTGATGCTATGCATTCGGTATTCTAGAACGTTTTTGTGCCCATGTTAGCACGTCAATAGGGAGCCCGATCACCTCCTCGTTGATGGCGCTAAGTGCGGTACGGAATTGTTCTTCGATCCCGACAATTCCGAATTGTCACTCTGTATAAGATGGTACATCTCCACCGTTCACATCCAACACCTATATCCCTCTATGCTGTCCCAATGGATAATCTATTTCGAGTGGAATCATGTGCCATGTTTCCACATTCATCATCCCCCTTTAACCATTCTTAATTAAACGAGACCTCAGACCAATCTTAAAGATGTTCCATTCCACCTTAACCATTTAAGTTTCTAAAACGTTGGATGATCTGGAATTGCTCTCGTACATGCCATATATACCTATTCTGTGAACAATCCGGTGTATATGCATCTGTACTCGGTACCCCAGAATGCTTTTGTGCTCACCTAGAACACCAATAGGGAGTCTGGCCAACTCCTCGTTGATGGCACTATGTGTAGTACGAGACTATTCTTAGGTCCCGACAGTTCCTGACTTAATCCCCCTTTGGACAATATTTTTCAAACTATTTAATCCATATCACCTTGTTTCTTCTTTATCTAAAAAGAAGCATAGTTATCCAAGAATAGCACCTAATCCGTCCTCAAGTAAAGGACGTCTTAAACTCATCTGTCCTCAAGTAAGGGACATCTCAGCTAACCTCTTAGAAAGATTTCTTCTCAAGATAATGAGGGCAATTATCATGACCTGTGACCAATTCTCACAGTTATTCTTTCTTTCCAATCTTTCTTTTACCTTGGAGTCATGTTTTCACCCTCCCTCCCTTGTTCATGACTTGAGTAAGAATAGTTGTTCGTAACAGCTCTTCCCACTCAATCCAATAACCTTGAATTCTGAATTTGAAGCACTTGCAACAGTTCCTGCACCATTGCAACCACTTCTGCTGCTCTAAGATAATAACCTGATCTGGTTTTCTCTTTCTAAAACTAGTATATAAGTCAATAGGTGACCCTGTCTTTTCTCTATTGACAACTTGGGCGGAGCAACACCATTGTAGACTTGCTGCAAGATGAACACCTCTTTTTTCTCCTTTACCGTAGGAATCTCGGGGCGAGATTCTTTTAAGGGGGGTAGGTTTTGTAATACCCACTTTTTATCTTGTGATTTAATTCATGCATTTCATCCAGCATACATGTCATCACCCTTGCATCAATGTTTGCATAAAAGGAAGTGTGGAAAACTTACATATATAGCTTAACAAAAAAATGAAGCAAATTGACTAGCTAACCTTTCAATCTATGAACCATGGCCCTAATATGATCCAAACCTGGTTTATTTGCTTCCCCAAGCCCTATACCATCTCTAGATAGGATCTGGGAAATTTCATCCAAAAATATTAAGCCTTACCAGCTCAAGTGGAGCATTTGAATTCAAATTCCTAAAATGGCATAACTGTAGGTAAATGCTTAGGCAATGTTTCTGTGGATGAAAAGTTCTAAAAATTTATATTTGGCCATAGATTTGGGTACCCTAGCTACATATAAATTTTCAGAATTTTTGGGAACATTTATGGCCTAGCTACAGTTCAAACCCTCTCTAGGAGAAGATTTGAATTTGAATTTAAAAACAGGTCAAACTATTTCCAAATAATACTAAAATTTTACAGTGGGCTCTATATGCCATTTTGTAAGTTGTGTAAAAATATCAGATTTTTCCGAGCTGGTTTGGATGCTCAAATAATTTTGTTAGCTGGTTCTGTTGCTACCGGAGGTTCGGTCCGGAACCTCCGAGATGAACCTCCGGACTGATTCCGGGTGGATTCCGGGGTTGTCCAGAGAGGTTGAATGATGTTTCTGTGCAGGCCGGAGGTTCGGTCCGGAACCTCCGGGATGGACCTCTGGGATGCCCAGCGCAACAGTCAGCTCCTTTTCTTTTTCCCCCATTTCCGTTTCTTAAATCCCCAAACCAATTCCTCCAAGGCAGCTCCTCACCAGCACCTCACCTGCCCTTTCTTCCTCCTTGGAGCAGCCCACCATGACTTCTCCTCCCTCCAAAATCCCTAAAAAATCTAAGGAACTAGTTTATGCATGTTATGCCATTGGATTCACCATTTCCAGATCTCCCCATCCCTCCAAGAAACATTTGCATGCACAGGGCTTTGGCTGCCCTCTCCACCGAGCCACCGTGTCTCCACGCCCCTGCTCCCCTAGCTGCAGCTGCTGCTTGCTGCGTGCTGCTGTGCTGCTGCTGCCGTGGCAGCCCCTCAAGAGGAGGAGCTCAGCCAAGAGGAAGAGAAGAGGAGGAGCTCAACCAAGAGGAAGAGAAGAAGGGAAGGAGGAGCAAGAGGAGAGCCATGGCCAAGAGGCTTGGAGCAGCCATGAGCAGCCATGAGCAGCCAGGAGAAAGAGAGAAAGAAGAAGAGATTAGAGAGAGAAGAAAAGAGAGAGGATTTCACGATTTTCTTCGGGTTCATTCCAAATTTGAGATGCACGCTGCAAAGGTATGCCCCATTTAGTCCCTAGATGAGTGTGGATTGAAGAAATTTCAAGATTTGAAGATTGGTGGTTAGTTGCATGTTTGGAACTAGGTCAGTGAGCTTAACCTGAAAACTGCTACCAAACCATACAAAACTCCGAGTTGGTCCAATGGAAGAAGTTGTGGGATTCATTCTAAGCTTTCCAATGCCACCGAGTTTGCCCCAATCGGAGCTATACATCAAAAGTTATGGGCAAAATACTGTTACTGGTATACTGATTTTCGAGGGCTGAGAGTTGTCAGGAGTAATTAAGTGGTCTTAACAATAAAATTGAATCCTGAGGTGAATAACAAAGTTGTTGGAAATTTGATTTAGATGTCCATAGGGTATTCATTTGCCTAATCTGGATTTACTGGATTAAAATGACATAAATAACAGTGAGAGGTTGATTTTTGATGATTGGGCCAATGAGCAGATTTAGTAATTTCAAATCTGGTATTAAACGGTGCAGAATTTCGAGTTTCCCCAAAAAGATAAGATTTAGATTACGTTCATAGTTTTCCAACGGTATATCGTATGTGTGTTTATGCTCAAAGGTGTAAAAGTTATAGTCTAAACAAGATTCCTGTCCGGCAGTTTTTAACCGGCGTGGATTTCTGTTTATTAGTTTTGGGGCAAGAAGGAGATAGAATTAATCTTATATGAAAGAGGTTGCATGCATGTTATAGCAGCTTGAGATTCAGACCCATGTTGTTAATTATGGCATTCCAATTACTTACTCATACATGTCATCCCTATGAAATATATTGAACCCTAAACTCCATCTTAGGGATAGTACACCTTGTTTTATAATCTTTAAGAACATAACTTGTACCTTAGAATGCCATATACCTCTTATGCATGCCACTACAATGATCTGAAATGTGCATCATATTCTAGTTGATTGAACCCTCATATCTAACTTAAAAAGTTATTCTTGTCTCCTTAGTCACATAATCGAAACCATGCATGCATTGTTAGGACGATAACCTAAGTTCCACAAATCGAAATTGATTAATTCTTGTTGCATTAGTTTCCTAACATCCAGAGGATACTTTAGAAATACATAAGCATGTTTTTGTCATCAATGCATCATGCCCTCTTGCGGGTATTCATTGTTCTTCCCTTCGCTTTTCCAGTTTGGGTGTTTTGGCATTCTACTGATTGATCCGGCACTTCAATGAACTTCACTTCAAGGCAAGCTCCATTGCTTGTTGATTAATTATTACATTGGGTGTTAATCTCTGTTTGGATTAATTGCTTAAGTGGACTTGGTGCTTGTGTGAATGATTGCTTGTTCGGTGCTAGAGATCGCACTAGTATGTGTAGGTCTTATTGTTACGCAGCAGCTATGGCTGAGAATTAAACTTGTTGCCCTATCAACTTGAAATTGCTTAAGTGAGATGAGAGAGCCGATGGGGTGCACGGTGAATAACGTTGGTATTGATTGGAGGTGAGGGCAACCTAGGAGTAAGTAGAGTTTTGTTGCCATACCAACCAAAGGTGACTTCCCGTGTCACTTTCCTGTTAACACGTGGACGTTACCGGGAATCGATGCCGGAGTGTAGTTGAGGTAAGTCTCAGGCCCTGGAGCCTTGCAACCTCCAGGGTTAATGCGCTCACTATACTCAGGGTAGTCGCATTGTCGGTAACGGTTCGAGAGATTGTCTGAAATTGTTGTTGTGATGAACCTGTAAATTAAATGGGTGTGGGCTACCCCCGAATGGATTGGAAATGAGGACATTCACGTTGTCATGTTCATATATGTGCCTATAAGTTGTTATTATCTCCACGTGGTTGTTCTAATCTATGCTTAGAGGTTACCCCATTGTTATATCTTGGTTGAGATGGTTTCCTTGCTGTTATTAAGTTGTTGCTAAGGTCTGCTGAAATTTGAAATTAAAAATGGGGTAGCTTATGTTTACTTTATCCCTTTTGTATGCAACTTAACTTGATTAAAATTGTAAACCCTCCCCACTTGTCAAATATGATTAATACCATGTTTTAATTAGTTGATAAGCAATGTCTTGCGAGTACGGTGGTTGTACTCACCTAGGTTTATCCTAGGCAGGTTCATGGAGCATTCGGTGTTGGCGTTCGCTACTTCGGTTTACCACTTTCGGCTTCGACTTCCTTGGGAATGTTGTGGGCTGTTTTTGAGGTGGTTTCCCCACCATCTCGGGTATTTTAATTTGTTTCCGCTGCTGCCCTTGTGGCTATTTTGATGTTCATCGCCCTTCGGGTCGCGTTGTATGTAAGATAAATACTGCCCCGAGTATGGGATATGTTAACAATTATCTGGTAATCCTTCTCTTTAGTGCTATGTTGCGATATACAAGTTGTTCATCGGGCTGCTCATACACCGTGCGTGTATGGTTTTGAAGTGTAGGAGTTAGCCGTGAAGAGTTACATTCTTTCTTTCTTTCACTAAGTGTGACAGGTTATGGTTGAGTGACCCGCTGACTGAGATGCAATGCCGGTCAGGCAGGGTGTGGGTGATGGTGCCGGGCCTTCGGGTGACCCACTGACCCCCGGGGTCAGGTTAGGGTGAGGGTATCATTGCCGGGCTCCTCCAATCTTGTCTTGCGTAGTGGATTTGAGAAGAACTGTAATTCTCCACAGGACTTTGGAATTGTATGTGGTTTATGGAACGTTGTTCGCTTCTGGTCGGCTTGACCAACAATGAAGGCATACGGCTCTGGTGATCGTATGGTGTGTTGGTCAGGTGTCGGGCTATCCAATTTCAGGTGTTCACGGCGCAGGTACCGTGCCATCGATTGGATAGCTGCCCGGTCTTTGGCGACCAGTGTTTCCTTAAGTCATATATAATTCTGGGGCCCTGACAATATCTTACACTTGTAGCCCATTGGTATGCCATACCCGCCGACAACCGCCTGGGGCTACACCCTAGCTTCCGTAGTTATTGTTGTCGTCTTCAGAGTAATCTTCTTCGTCTGGCCAAATCAACAAGATAGGTGAGTATATTGAATGTATTTGCAAGTATCCTACAAGGAGAGTATACTGGCTATATTCATGCTCAGCTTTGTTCAAGAAAATAGCTCTATCCTAGACTACTACAAATAAGGTCATCTCTGATCGGCCAACACTGATAGGCAGCTCTCCACCCGTGAAATGTTCTACATATCACTGACGGGAGATGTCGACCCGTCAGTTTTGACATTACCACGGGCTCAAGTTTCTCTCCAGATTTGAGACCTCTGACAGGCCTGAGTGATACCTGTCAGTGATAACTTGTTCATGCAGTTGAATTTTTCTCGCAAGATGATACCACTGACGGTCTAAAAAACCACCCGTCTGTGATGATTATCACGGACGGCTAAGTTTCTTACCCGTTAGTGGTATGTATTCCACAAGAACAATGCTTTAACTTTGATCTGGTCAGCGATGTTACCTGTCAGTGGTGTTTATTGACATGAACGACAGTTCAACTTTGATCATCAGTGATGTATCAAATAATTTTTGATGCATCAGTGATGTGCATGAGACAAGAACAATATCGAGTGCAGCAAATTCTTCTTGTTTCACCAAAAACCCCAATTTTTACATGCATTACAGCAAAATCCTACACGACCTAGCTAGCTAAGTATGCTATCCTAAGCCTCTTGCTTGGCGGGCCGTAGATCGCGGACGCAATCGTTGGTGTAAGCTGAACCAAATCTAGGGTTAAGGTATCTTTTGAAGGCATGTAATTGGGTATTGGTGGCTGCAAATTTTGGCACATTGTAACGTTTATTTCACCATAAGGTGGTCTAAACCGCAGCCCCATGAATGAACTATGTTGAACGTATTAATGCATTCGTGTGTTATTGTCAATCGTTCTCATAGTTGTTTTATACCTCATTTTTCCATGAAAATGTGTATGAAATGGTGTGGCATGTTCATGAATACCTCGCTGTACCGTTGTGGAAATGCTTTAGTTTTCCATCTCTCAAGTGTTGCCGTCTCATTCTGTTGTCCTTTGGTTGCAACAGCATGGCGTCTGGAACACGTGGAGCCGCTCGTGGTCGCCGTGAACGGGACGAGGAGGAAGTGCCACCTCCTCCCCAGCAACCCAACCTCACGGACCTGCTAGTGACCGAGAGTAGAATCCTCGAACAACTCGCACGCAGCGTTCAGCATCTCGTGGACAAGGCCATCCAAGTGGAAGCAAAAGAGTTAGCCCTCGACAAGTCCCGCAAGCGCGAGAGAGGCGCACAAATCTACTGGAAGCAGTTCACAGAAACCCTGTGTGTGGCAGCCGCCACCACCTCGCTCTTTTGGGTCGCCTCTGCAAAGGCCGCAAAGTTTTGCTCCTCGTCCTCAGCAGCAAGGACATCAGCCCCGTCTCCAGAGAAGATAGCCGCGGTCGTTATTCGATTGGAGCAGGGTTCAGTGCTATAACTGCGGAAAAATAGGGCACTTTGCTAGCCATTGTTTTTCCTTGCGCTCAGGAAATTTCTTTGCCCCCAAAGTGCAGCAAGGGCAAGCACGCAGAGGCTCTCAAGCTAGGGGTCCAGCCCCTAACAAGCCCAAGGCTACCGGTCGTGGCAGGATTAACCATGTCACCGTCGAAGAAGCGCAGAATGTCCCAGAGGTGGTGTTGGGTACGCTCTCCGTTAACTCAACTCCCGCCACCGTTCTTTTTGATTCTGGAGCATCCCATTCCTTTATATCCAGCAAGTTTGCACATGATAACCATGTTCCATCATCAGCATTGCATCCTTGCCACTTACAGTTGTTCTGCTAGCTCAAATTTCCGCTCTAAGCCCTGGAGTTGATGATCTCTTGTTTTTCCTCTACCTTGTTAACACCTTAGCTCTGCCAAAATTGACGAAACAGGAGAGTTCTACCTTGTCCACTCTCTTCCTGTCTACCCTTAAATTCTTTCCTTTGGAGGACACTAATATGCTCGTCCTCCCCTTGTTTCTCCGATCTATCTATTGAGTCAGTTTATGGACCCTTTTCTCCATATTTTGGATGAAACATTCTCAATATTTCAATCCTCAAAGTCTGTACCTCAAAGTGCAGGTTCCTCTTCGCCTCTTTGCCCTCTTGATGGACCCTCGCACAATTGAGGTGCGCTGTCCAGCAACTTCAGCAAGCCCAAACCTGCTTCTCGGTATTATGGACTAAGTTCTCCCTTCTAAAAATTGGCTAAGAGATTGAAACCTTTCCATATGAACATTATGGCTGCCCATTATTCTTGCATACTGTGCTGAAATATTTTACTCGAAGGTGTTGACAATTTCAGTCGTATGCAAGGATATCGTGTGCTATTCATATGGAAGATGTTGACTCCTAGCCCTTGTGCAATTTGTAAACATGTATTCCTGCTGCCTATACACGTCTAATGTCATTGCACAAGTCACACCTAACTCATCTTATCGCAATTCATGCCCATCGTGACTATATGTCAAGGATTGACTTCCATCTCAAAGTTTCGTGTAAGTGCAATAGAGAGGCCCCAAATTTAACCAACAACTCCTAATGTGTTAATCCTGATCCATCTAGCTCCATCTCGATTGAGAGATCTCAGAAAACCCCCAAAAACCTTGTCGGTATGCCTTTCATTAACTCAATTCCTCTTACGTATTCCTTCCTAACTCGGAGCATTCCACCTATTTAAAGAAATTGATCTGAGTATAATGACATTTCTCCTTGTGACCATGAGCATACCTCCTTTACTCCAATCCTCCATCCTAGAGTAAATACAAGGATTCTAGAATTAACATGCATAAGTCTGCATTATCTCACCACCTTTACCATGGTCAAAATCAGCAAAGATTGGTATCCTATTAGTAATGTAAGGACTGTCCAAATGCGCCAAATTCTCCTGTTTTCTTTCAAGTAATCCAGTGTTTTCCTTTATCCCTTTTTGGGAGAATTCTCGTCTCGTATATCTAATCTCGAGCTCATTTTGCCTATGCCTTTCGGTACTTTCATATCATTCTCTGCCAACCATTTTGTGTTCTCCATCCTTTAAGTCCTACTCCAAGCTAAAGCCTTCGACTGAATGGAAGTGGATCCAAGCTTTGGTCCAATCTTCCCCCCTCCCTCTTCTTTGTTAGCAAGAATGAAAGAAGTTCCATACCAATCTTATAATATCATGTTCTATTTCGAGGATGTGAATCTGTACATGGTAGATTATCCAGAATTGATGCGCAAGCACCCGGTGTCATGGAATGCTGTCGTGCCCATGTCAGAACGTCAATAGGGAGCCTGATCACCTCCTCGTTGATGGTACTACATGCGGTACGGGATTATTCTTTGATCCCGATAATTCTGAACTATCACCTGTACAAAGCGATACATCCAAACCATTTTCATCTAACAAACCTTGCTAGCAACATTAAACGCGACCTCAGACCAATCTTAAAGATGTTTAGTTCCACCTTAATCATTTAAGTTTCTAAAATGTTGGATGATCTGGAATTGCCCTCGTACATGCCATATATATATACCTATTCTGTGAATAATCCGGTGTATATAAGTATGTACTCGATACCTTAGAATGCTTTCGTGCTCACCTAGAACACCAATAGGGAGTCTGGCCAACTCCCCGTTGATGGCACTATATGTAGTACGAGACTATTCTTCGGTCCTGACAGTTCCAGAATTCATCCCTCTCCGGATCATACCCTCAAACCCTTGGATTCATATCACCTTGCTTCTTCTTTACCTAATGGAAACATAGTTATCCAAGAATAGCACCTAATCTATCCTCAAGTAAAGGACATCTCAACCTCATCCGTACTCAAGCAAGGGACACCTTAATAGATCTCTTAAAAGGACTTCTTCTTAAAATAGTGAAGGCAATTACCATCACCTGTAACCAATTCTCATTCGTTATTCTTTCTTTTCAATCTGAAGTAATCATGACCATTCTTTTCAATCTGAAGTAATCATGACCATGCATTTCTCTTGCTTGTCCACACTTGAGCTAAGATCATTTGTTCATACCAGTTCCTTTCACTCAAACTAACAATCTTGAATTCTGAATTTGCAAGACCGGCAATCGTCGCAGCCTCTCCTAGTTGTTCCTACTCTTTCCACCATCGTCCCTCCTCTCAACCAAGTGTAGAGCCGATTAAAGCTGGGACACCGTAGAAGAAGCCATTTCTAAGAATGATACTCTGATCTGGTTTTCTCTTTCTAGAACTAGTGTAAAAGTTGATAAGTGATCCTGCTTTCCCACTATTGACAGCTTGGCATCTCGTCAAAGTTTTGCTGCAAGTTGAACACCTCTTCTTCTCTTCTTTACCGTAGGAATCTTGAGGCGAGATTCTTTTAAGGGGGGTAGGTCTTGTAATACCCAAATTCGGCAACTAGGTCTTTGCCTTGCATTCATGCATACATGTCATCATCCCCGCACCACCTTGCATAAACCTAAATTTATCAAAAGTATATTTTATAGAATATGTACATATCTCATCCTCGGTGGATAATTTTACAAACACCAATCAAATTTGAAGTAACAAATGTTAACGTCAATAAGAGTAGGGGGTGAGATTAGTGCTCCTTAGCTGGACCAATGCACGATGATTTCTCGTCCAAAAACCCTAAGGTCTTGCTACCACAATCGGAGAGTGGAAATCCAATCGCCCAGAAAGGACTGAATTGTAAATAGGGGGTTATACAATATTCTGGTGGATGAAAAGTTATAAAAGTTCACAAACAGCCATGAAAATGGGAACTCTAACCATATGTAAATTTTCAAAATTTCTGGTGGAATTTAGGGCCTAGTTACAATTGAAACTCATTTTCAAGCAATATTTGAATTTGAATTCAAAACCTGGTCAAACGGTGTTCAAATAACCTCAAATTTTTACAGGAGGTCCTATATGCTATTTTGAAGGTCCTGTAAAAATTTCAAATAATTTGGATCAAGTTTGGATGCCCAAATCAATTTTTGCATTGAAATCAGCCTGAAAAAGGAAAAGAAAAAGGAAAAAAAAGCCTAAAGGAAATCGGGCCCGGGGCCCATCCGGACGGCCCATTAGCCGAACCCGCCTCCTCCCTTTTCCCTTTTCCGCCTCCGCCTCCCAGGAAGCGCCTTCGGCCCCATTGCGCCTTCTCCCCTCCCCCGTCGACCGGGGCCCGCCTGTCAGCCCGCCACCGCCACGTCGCCGCCGCCGGCTGGCTGAGAAGGGCGGCGCGCCACCGTGGTTCCGACCGGCCGCCTTATTTAAGGCGTGCTCCGACGGCGCCCCTCTTTCCTTCCTCCCCATCCCGAAACCCTAATCCCCTTGCTCCCCTCGCCGAAGCATCTCCCCTTGCCACCGGGTTCTTCCCCGCCTCCGACCGGTTTTCCGACGAGCTCGCGCGGCCCTCTCCGTGGTCCTCCGGCTCCCTTCTCCTCTCCCCGAGCTCCCCCTCCGTCTTGCTAACCCCTCCCCCATCTCTTCTCTGCAGATTCACGCTCGGAGCCCCCTTCTCGCCGACAACCGGAGCATCTCGCCGCCCTTGCTCGTCGCCGACCGCCTCCAGCCCTCCTCCGTCTCCCCGCGCCGCCGCATCTAACCCAGGGTAAGCTGCCGCCGCCCAGGCTACTTCCCCCGAGCCCGCCGCACCTCAGAATGCCGCCGGCTCATTCCCGGTGGTGCTCCGGTGAGGTACCGGCAACCCCACCCGAGAGAGAGGCCACGCGGCCCCCTCCCATTGGCTCCGGGTGCCCAGTCAGCCCATGCGTGGGTCCCCCTGTCAGTGAGAGCTAGTTAGGGTTCGGGTTCTTTTTGGGCAAAGTTTCGGGTGCATGTAGCAGATGCCCTGTTAGTTTTTCAGAAAACAGATATATCCCGAAATGGAACTTTAGGGTTAAGGTTTAATTGCTATTTTGGGTAAATAGTAAAACCTCGATAACTTTTGATCCACAGCTCCGATTTGAGCAAATGTTATATATTCGGAAACCTCGTGAAATTATCTACGATTTGGTTTAATCACGATGTCCAGAATTCTAACTTAAACCCAAACCTAATTTGAATACGTTCTAGTTCATCTCCTTCCCGCGGTATTTATCAAACGCTCATACCTACATGTTCATAGCTCCGATTCGAATGATTTTAAGTGCGTTAGGCTCATATTGCAGAACCCTTCCCTAATATATGCGTTTATATGACCTAACCATCAATTGTAAATGATAACTTTTAACCCTAACTCGGAGTGAGCTTATTTCATCAAGCATGCATGTAGAGCTATGACCTAATGCTTACTAATGACAATTAAGAAATTCTTTCTGCAACAGATCCTAAACATTGCTAAATCACCTTGCGCTGGACATGCATATTTAGCATCGGTCATCATGCATACATGCTGGACTCATTACTTTCGTTTATCGTTTTGTTTCCAGTATTCGCATTGATTGCACTAGAGCTCGAAGAAGGAGACCACCAGGCTCACGATTCACCGCAAGACCAGGAACAACTTGAGCAAGGCAAGCAGAGCTTGTTGCATTTTTACCTTCCGTACTTATGTGTATGCCCTGTTCATGTTTGCTTAAAATATCATATGCGAGGTTGAGCACACTAGTATGTGTAGGATGTATCTTACGTTGAGAACATCTTATGGCTCTTCAACCAAATTGTTAAGTGAGTTGGGAGAGCCGAGGGCATGCACAATGGGTACGGTTGGTGTTAATTGAAGTTTGAAGGCGACCCAGGAGTAAGTAGAGTTTTGTCGTCACACCAACCTTATTTCAGCGTGTCACAATCCCTTATCACCGCGGGAACGTTAGCGGGAACCACCACTGAGGCATAGTTGAGGTAAGTCTCCATGCCCCTTGGAGGCTCGCTACCTCCAAACGGTTATGCACTCACTATACCTGCAGTGGTTGAGTTGTCGGTATCGGTCCGAGAGATTAAATAAAAATGTGTATATGATGGATCAATTTGGATTTGACATATGGGCTACCCCAATTGATTTGGAATTGGTTAAATGGATCAATTTCGATTTGACATATGGGCTGCCCCAATTGATTTGGAATTGGTTAAATGGATCAATTTGGATTTGACATATGGGCTGCCCCAATTGATTTGGAACTGGTTAAATGGATGTTGTGGTGATTGGACATTGATATGTATGTACCCTGATTAGCATGTTACCTACCTTGTCTTTACTTCACACTGTTAATGCTATGTTCCTAATTCTGTATCTTGTTACTCTGAGAAGCATCATGTTTATTCCTGCTGTAGTAAATCCATGTGTAGGACATTTAATCAAGCACGAATAAGTCTTGCGAGTACTCTTGTACTCACCTAGGTTATCCCTAGAGCTTGCAGGTGAGCCAGTGGTCGAGGACTTTTTCGACGACGCTTGAAATTGTGGTTTCCTCGGTAGTGTTTGACTTATGGGGTTCTTGTGGGAATGTTTTGGGACAGCGGTTGATGCGCCGCTGTGGGTCTTGTTTATTTCATCCGCTGCTACTCGTTTCACTTTATGGATTCGACTAAAACTTTCGGTTATAGCCGAGTGATGTAATCTTTTGTTCCCAAGGTGGACAGCTAGTATTATTATCTTATTGTAGTAGTTCGTGTAATGATATGCTTGCTGTCTAACATATGCCCCCACCTCCCGTCTGTCATGCGTGTATGTTGAAATGGGGAGTGTGGTTGGGTGCATATGGAGGAACTTGTTATTTTATTCCGAATCAAGTGAAGTGCAAAGTGAATGTACGGTCCATTGCCAAAGTGAGTCATACGCATTGTGGCGTATGCTTTTAGAATCGTGATCCCTCAATCAGGCTGTGGTGAGTCATACACATTGTGTCGTATGCATGTCGCACGGGGTGGGGATGGGCCATAGTCCGTCGCAAGTAGCGGCTATGGTCACCGTCTTCACTTGTTGTGAATTCCTTGATTTGGATTAAAATACCGGGTCCCTCACAATATATCACAAATGATGCAAAATGCACTATGTTACAATATGATGCACAAAAAGAAAACTCCCCTCACACCAGCCCGTGGGGATGTATGATCCCCAATTCTCCTCTAAGTGCACAAAATCGTATAGAGTCTAAGGGCTTAGTGAAAATGTCCGCAAGCTGATTTTCAGAATCAACATACTTGAGCACTACATCACCCTTCTCAACATGATCTCTAAGAAAATGGAATCGTACATCTATATGTTTGCTTCTAGAGTGTTGCACTGGGTTCTTGGCAATGTTAATAGCACTAGTGTTATCACAGAAAAGTGGAACACTATCAAAGGTCAATCCAAAATCCTGCAAAGTGGAGATCATCCAAAGAATTTGACTACAACTACTTGCAGCTGCAACATACTCAATGTCAGCAGTGGATTGTGCAATAGATGATTGTTTTCTAGAGGACCATGAAACAAAAGAAGTGCCTAGAATGTGACAAGTACCAGAAGTGCTCTTACGGTCTATTTTACAACCGGCAAAATCTGCATTTGAAAAACCCTAAATCCCAAGGACAGAAGAGCAAGAATACCAAAGTCCATACTCAGAGGATGATTGAAGGTACCTCATGATGCACTTCACAGCTTGCTGGTGGGAGTCTCTCGATGAGGCTTGGAACCTCGCACACAAGCAGACAGCGAACTAGATGTCAGGTCTTGTCGCTGTCAAGTAGAGGAGTGAGCCAATCATGCTTCTCAACTCCTTCTGGTCCACCGCCTCTCCTTCTTCATCAGGACCAAGAGATATGGCGGTTGACATCGGGGAATTAAGTGGCTTGGCATCGCTCATCCTGAACTTCTTCAAGAGAAACTTGGTGTACTTGGCTTGATGAACGAAGGTGCCTTCCTTTGTCTGTTTCATTTGCAACCCCAAGAAGTATTGAAACTCACCCATCATGGAGATATCAAATTTCCTGCTCATCATCTTAGAAAACTTGAACACAAGAGCATTAGAGGAGCCACCAAAGATTATGTCGTCCACATAAATTTGCACTGTTAGTAGTTCATTGCCACGCCTAAGAAGAAACAAGGTCTTATCTACCCTACCCATTTCAAAACCATTTTGGATCAAGAAGCTATTACGTCTATCATACCAAGCTCTAGGAGCTTGCTTAAGACCATAGAGAGCCTTAGACAGTTTGTACACATGATTAGGGTATTTAGGGTTTTCAAATCCTGGAGGTTGTTTCACATAGACTTCTTCTTCAATAAAACCATTTAGAAATGCACTTTTAACATCCATCTGATAAAGCTTGAATCTCTTGGAAGCAGAAAATACAAGCAAAATGCGTATAGCCTCCAAGAGGTGCAAATGTTTCATCAAAATCAAAGCCTTCTATTTGACTAAACCCTTGAGCTACAAGTCTAGCCTTGTTGCGAACAACAATACCATCCTCACTTTGCTTGTTCTTAAACACCCACTTGATCCCAATGACATTGTGATCAAGTGGATGCTCTATAAGCGCCCAAACCTTGTTCCTCTCAAAATTCTCTAATTCCTCATGCATGGCATTGACCCAACTATCATCAGAAAGTGTATGACATATATCTTTGGGCTCAAAAGAAGCAACAAAAGCAGATGTGCCAAGTCTAAGGAAAGAATTGACCTGGAGCGTGTTACACGCTCAGAGATGTCACCGATTATTTGTGTTAAAGGGTGATCCCTTTGAGTGCATTGAGCACCTCGATCAAATCCGAAGCTCTTGTGGAAGTAGCTTCAGCAGCCTCTACCTCAATTGAAGGAGAGGTAGGAAGCTGATCTGCTGATGAGGTGGGTACCACTGCCGAAGAGGAAGTAGTGGACATAGGACCCTCGACTATAGTTGGAGAAGTAACCAGAGGATCCATAGCTTGCACATGAGAAATGGGGGCACTGCCCACGTCACTCTCCAACTCATCTTCTTCCTGGAATATTGACTCTGACTCCTGTGGAGAACCTGAAAGATCGGGTCTAGCTGGACTAGCCTCATCAAAAGTCACATCACAAGACTCCACAATGGTGTTATTTTCAAGATTAAGCACACGATATCCATTCGAGTGTCCAGGGTAGCCTAGCAACATACCATCAGAAGTGTGCGACTCGAACTTGTCAAGAAGGCCCTTCTTTAGGATAAAACATTTGCAACCAAAAACCCTCATGTGAGACACATTTGGCTTCTTCCCAAACATAAGCTCATAAGATGTCACATGTAAGAGAGCTCGCAGAAACACACGGTTGGACACATAGCAAGCAGTACTAACAGCCACAGCCCAGTACCGTCATGATGTGCCATATTCATCAAGCATTGTTCTAGCCATCTCAACTGAAGTCCTATTCTTCCTCTCCACAACACCATTTTGTTGAGGGGTGAATGGAGTGGAGAACTGATGCTCGATGCCACGATCAGCAAGAAAGTCTACGAAGGAGGCATTCTTGAATTCTAAACCATTATCACTTCGAACACCTTTCAATGCACCAGGAAAGAGATTCAAAAGCCTCAAAGCCAAATCTTGAAAAAAACTCAAATGCTTTAGATTTATGCTCCATGAAAAACACCCAAGAGTATCTAGAATAGTCATCAACTATGACAAGAACATACCACTTCCCACTCGCCGATCGAACCCGAGCTGGACCTACAGTGTCCATGTGTAAAAATTGAGCTGGTCAATTGGTCTTCACTTGATTGACAGGTGGATGGGAAGCAACAACTTGTTTGCCATGCTGACATGGAGCGCACACTAAATCCTTGATAGGTTTGAGTTTGGGCAAGCCTCTCAGAAGGTCAAGGCTGCCAAGTCTTGTCAAGTGATCAAAACCAACATGCCCCAAATGCCAGTGCCAAAGTTGAAGAACTGAAGAACTAGTTGCAAGAAAGCACCTAGACTCAGAAGAACTAAACTCAGCTACAAAGACTCTACCAAGGCGAGAAATCCCAAAAGCAAGTGCACCCGAAGAGTCAAGAATGTGACACCCATTCTTTTTGAAACAAACCTCATAATCATCATCAATAAGCTGTGAAGCAGAGACGAGATTGTATTTTAGTTTACTCACTAGAGCAACATCCTTGAGGATGTTGTTGTTGTTGACGCGCACCGTGCCCTTGTGTGTCACGCGCCCATGAGAGTTATCTCCAAAAGTGATGAACTCATCACGGGATGCCTTGCTAAGGGATTTGAACCATTTGGAGCATCCGGTCATGTGGCGTGAAACACCCGGAATCAACAAGCCACATGTTCACCAGCCCTCGCCGGTCAACCTACACAAAAGACCGATAGCGAGTGGACATAGTACTGGGGTTAGTAAGCAAAGATCTCTGAATCCAGTACTGAGTCACTCTCTTAGCAGGAACAGAAAATCGTAAGTGATTAGCATGCAATGCAACATCCCGAGCAACACTACGACCTTGATCAAGACCATGCCGTGGAGGAACGTCATCTGCCAAAGTACACGAACCACCTCTAAGAGGACAGCGAAAGGACTCTAAGCGATCTACACCCTGTCGCCTCCTAGAGCCACTAAGAGCCTCAACATTTTGAGACCTCGTGTGTCTTACGAATATCCAACGCATTATGGCATCGTTGAATACCCCTAAGAGCACGAACACAGTCATGACGCTCCTCCTTGAGATGTCGAAAGCAGAACTCAACCAAGTGACCATCCTTGTGACAATGAGTACAATAGTATTTGACCTTCAGTGAGGTGACACCATTTGAACCAGAAGCACTCTTGTTTTGATTAATTGGTTCTAAGTAACCACCTTTCTTAAACATTGTCCTCCTCTCCCCCTGAGCAATCTCAATCAAGCCTCTACCTCTAGTACCAATGGGATGAGAAGGGTGGTTCTTGTTTTCTTCTATATGATTAAAATCTAGACCCTTGCTTGAGCTCACTCTAGAATTATCTAGGATCATGTTCAGCTCTTTCCTACCTTCTGAAAATCTCTTCAAAGTTCTCTTGAGGTAGTCTACTTCCCTAAGCAAAGGAGCACACGTGAGACAAGCTCCTGAAGCTGACACTCTAACAGCCTTCTCATATTTTTATTTGTAGGCTCCTAGTTCAAGTTTGAGGACTCACATGACACACAAGCCATACTACAAGTTTCAGCTACAGTTTTCTTAAACCTCTCCCTAAATGCAGCATGCATAACAGAAATATCATTCTCAAGTTCATGAAAAAAAGTGCAGGTAGAGAGAGTAACATGTGAGGCATCAACAGGTAGCTTAGAAGTAGTAGCATTAGCCAAAGTGAGTTTTCTGTAAAGCTTAGTGATGTGTTTACCTAGGTCCTGATTTTCTTCTTTTAGATCTGAGCATTTATTACAAGCAAGCCTCCTCATCTCTAAAACTGTTTTATTTAGTTCTCTATTCCTACCTTCCAAGTATTTTCATTTTAAACATGGAGAAGGTTCTTGAGTGCTTTTAGAACTAGTGCTAGCAAGTTGTTTCTTAGCATTTTTTAGTTCCTTAGCATGAGCTGAGTAAACAATGTAACCAGCAAGATAAGCAGTTTTTATTTTGGCTAGATTGTCCTTATATACCATGATTTCTTGAATGACTAAGATGTGCATCATGAAACCTAGAGCAAAGCACAACTTTATTTCATTCAATTCATTGAGAGGTGCTATGCTAGAGGGACATGCAAGAGATCCTAAACAAAGCAAGTTAGCATGAGAGAATTTGAGCATTACAAGTTCTTTCTTAAGCGAGTCTAAATCATCATCCTTAGAGGCACAAAAGGAGCAAGGGCTCAACTTAAGTTTATCTAATTCAATTCTGGATGATTCAAGCAATTCATTTACACTAGCAAGAGCATCTTTAGTTTCAAGAAATTCTTTATGTAAAACATCACAACTTGCACACTCATCATCATTACTCTTAATTTTTACAAGTTATAGTGTAAGTGAATCTACTTGCCTAGAGAGATCCTTAGACTTCTTAATAGAGGCAAACAAAGTGTCATTTTGCAAATCAAACATATCTTAAAGCTTCTCATGCATGACACTAAGTTCATCGAAGGTGTAGCTCACCTCACTCTCAAGATCATCCTCACTCTCCTCTTTATCCCGAGCCATGAAGCACATGCATGTAAAGCCATGCTCCACCTTCTTCTTGCCCTTCTTTTTGTGCTTGGGTGACTCTGGTTCATCCTCACTTGAAGGGGAAGTAGAAGAAGAATCGGTGCTCACATCACCACATTCAAAGGCAGCGAGAGCCCGACGAAGGTTCTTCTCGGCCACTTGCATCTTGGACTTGGATTCGAACTTGTTTCTTCTTTTGTCCTGAAACATAGAAGCAAACTTGTTTCTCTCATTAGGATTAGGACACTCGGATCGGATGTGGCCTTTCTCACCACATCCATAGCAAATGATGTCTGAGGTCTTTCTTCTCCTATTTCTCACATTCTTGTATGCCCTAGAGAAGCGTCTTGCAAATAACGCGAGCTCATCCTCGGGAAGAGATTCAAGTTGATCATCGGATAGAGAAGAAAAAGTTGCAAGAGACAAACCCAAAGATTCCGAGACAAGAAACGCACTTGAGACTTCAGAACCCCCACAAGAAGAGATCAACCCTGAAGGATCCAAAACCATGTTCCCAACCAAAGCAAGCGATTTGTTCTTTTGATAGCTTCGGTTCTCAGAAGTGATCTCATGAGTTGAGAGCTTCGAGAAGAGCAAATCAAGTGTGAGAGTACCCAAATTGTTGGATTCTTGGATGGCTATCTTCCTAACCTCATAAGCAGGCTCTAGGGTATTCAATACATGTCTAGCCATCTCCACATCTGAATAGGTAACCCTAACACTTCTAAGCTTGTACATAATCTTCTCAAACCTAGCAAAAATCTCAACTATTGTCTCACCAGGGCATTGTTTAAAGCGATTGTATTCTACTTTGAATTGATCCGCTCTCGCAATCTTGACTTGGTCGGACCCCTCATGGTAAGTGATCAAGGTCGACCAAATCTTGTGAGCGGTACCAAGATGAGCAACCCTCTCATGCTCTTTTCTGTCTAACCCAGATAGCAAGTAGTTGATGGCCTTGCAATTGTTTTCAACATCAATCAAATTTACAGGCGTCACCATCTCAGGAAGAGCAAAATCTATTTCAATGATTTGCCAAATAGCAAGCCCCTCTAACTGGATAAAAATTCTCATTCTATTTTTCCAAAACTCCCATTCCATTCCATTGAAGATAGGAGGATGAGTTGAGTATCCATGGGAAGCCATGGCTTGCAAAGCCGGTCAAAGCTTATGGACAAGCGAAACCTGGCTCTGATACCACTTGTTAGATCAGTGCCTTCCGACAGAGGGGGTTGAATGTTGGTTTCAACTTTTTCTTCTAAAAACAAGAACACAATGCAATGTATTAAAATCAGAGAATGTAGCGGAAAACCATCCACAAAAACAATCAAAATCAGTGAAGCCAAAACCAGACAGATCAGAAGTTCCGGAATAGAAATATCGGAAGTTCCCCGACCTTACCGAAAGTTCCGAAGTGACCCTATTTCTGAACTCTCTAGAAAAATTGGAACTTCTGACTTCCGGGTCAGAACTTCCGATGTGGATCGGAACTTCCGGAGTGAGGAAGTCGGAGCTTCCGATATTGGCAAAACCAGCAGACTATCGCTCGGAAAATCATTCGCAGATTTTGATCTACCAAACAGAATTGAACGAAATTTTGCATAACGGTAGACACAAGACTTACGAAGCTATTCCAATTGGAATCATGTCAAAAGCTTGTCTGTACTAAGAGAAAAAACCAATTTACTATCTGCTATTTTCTAACTTCAAAAATCAGCTCTAGCTAACAACATGAGCGAAAATCAAATTCTTGAATTCCTAGGACCTTGTGAGGTATGTTGATAAGGAATTAACACGAAATCAACTCACATATCCTAGCAACATATTCTAAGCCCCAGAAAACAAGATTGAAACCTCAAAGAGAATCAAAATTGAAAACCCCAAGAACTTGTCTTTCCTCCAATATAGATTTAAAATCAAGATGGGAATGAGAGATTCTTTAGGTATGCTAGGATGGAATTAACATGAACATGATATTTCATCACTCACTTGCCATATCCAAGAGGTCTCAAAAAAGAGAAAGGCAAGAAAACAAAAATCCAAAGAGAGAGAGAGAAACTCAAGAACACGTACTCTCTTCTTGTAACTCTACTTGTATTAATTTTCTTGATATTTTAAAAGCCTCTCAACTTAGAACAAAGCTCTCTTGAGCAGCTCTTACAAAGGATTGTCCTAAAGTTAGGGTTTAACAAACCCACCATCTCCAATTTATAATGGAAGGGGCATACCCCTCTCCACTTGGGCCTCAAAGCCCACCTTAGAGCATAGGGCTCTTAGCACACATCCTAAAGCGTCTAAGCCACCTATCCACCCTCAAACCTCCTTACCACCACAAGCCTAATCCTAAACCGCATTATTGGCCACCGTCGTGATTTCTTTGATTTTGCTTCGGTGGCGTTTGCACTTTTGCAAAAGTGCCCTCGCACCAACTTGGTCCTCACGCCTTGTCTCCACCTTTGCTTTGTCCACTAAGGCTCCTTCTTGAGCCTCCCGATGTCGTTGCCACCAACTTGATCGCATCTCCGCTTTCCAGGCATCATGCCGATCCTTGTGACCGAACCACCATCACACTCATTTACCCTGCACACTAGTAGACAAGCAAATCGGTTGCGAGCACAAGTTTTCCACTTGACCCAAGTTAGTCCAGAAATCAATTTCATCAATTTTTTACGAGACAAATTGACCAAACTCTAATTTATCAAAAAAACTCATGGTCAAAAAGTTTTCACAATCGAAGCATCCGGTTCCTAGAACAGAACCTCCGGTTCTCCCATACATGATCTGAATGCCAAGTCTAGACGCTGAACTTGGTCCCTCTGGAATTGAAAGTCAGATTCTCCGATTTCAATTCCGACTCCTAAGATACGATCTGGAAATCTACCGAGCACTCACAAATGCCGAGTCCAGAACCTCCAGTTTTTCCAGAGCGCTAAAACACATGGTTGAGATCGGATCTTCCAAAATACATCAGAAGTTCTGATCAGAATACCAGAATATCCGATATACACATTTCAAAAGTAAACGTTGAATTCTTGCAGCCAAGTACCTATGAACTTTTGATCAGCCAAGTAATCAGTGCAGAACTCGACACACTCTTTGGCAACATAGCTTTGGATGATGCTACCTTCTGGTTGTGACCTGTTACGAACGTAGCGCTTCACAACCCCATTGTACCTTTCCAACGGGTACATATTGTGTAGGAACACGGGACCTAGGTCCAGTATCTCTGGGACGATATGGATCAGGAGATGTACCATGATATCAAAGAATGCTGGAGGGAAGTACATCTCAAGTTCGCACAGTATGACAATGATCTCCTCCTGCAGGTTATGGCAACGCATAACGGAGATCGACTTCTGAGATATCGTGTTGAAAAAGTTACAAAGATTCAAGATTGTCTTGGGGACCTCTAGCTCCATGAGACCTCTAATTGCAACAGGAAGTATCTGCGTGATCATCACATTACAGTCATGAGACTTCATACCAATTACTCGGCGAGTCTTCATGTCAACTATTCTCCCGATGTTTGCCGAGTAACCGGAAGAAACTTTGACACCTTAGAGGCACTCCAAAAAGCTAACGATCTCTTTTTTGCTGAGAGTGTAACAAGCAGCGGGACAGTCCATCTTGATTCTGACTGCACCCGTCTCCAACTTGGTCATTCGCTTTGTAGCCCACAGCTTCTTTCTTATACCCAAGAATTCCATGTCAGCTCGTGCCTTCGGTCCATCTTTTGTCTTTTCTAACATGTTGAGCAGGATACCAAGCAAGCTCTCGCACACATTTTTTCAACATGCATGACATCTATGCTGTGACGTGTGCTTAGGAATCTCCAGTAAGGCAAATCCCAGAATACGGATTTCCTTTTCCAGATGCTGTCCTGCATGGGAACAGACGGTTGTGTCTTACCCGGCGTAACAGCGGGCATTGTGTTCGTGATGTCATAGATTTCCACCCCGGTCTTCTCCCGAGGCATCGAACGGACCTCAACAGTATTATCAAACAATTCCTTCTCTTGCCTCCATGGGTCGTTCTGTTTCAGCCACCTTCGGTGGCCCATGAACATGATTTTTTTGGATCCCTTTAGGTGTAAACTTGTAGTAGACTCCAAACACTTCACACATCCTTTGTACCCATGAACACACTGGCAGGACTGACATCCGTACGCAGGATAGTCTTGGACCGTCGTGAACAACAGTGCTTTCAGATTGAAGTACTCTTCTTTGTATGCGTCCCAGACCTGGGCCCCTGGTTCCCACAGTGTAGCTAGTTCTTCGAACAATAATTGTTGATACATGTTTAGATCGTTCCCTGGTTGCTTCGGCCCTTGTATGAGAATAGAGAGGTGTATATACTTTCGTTTCATGCACAGCCATGGAGGAAGGTTGTACATCTATAGAACCACGGGCCAAGTGTTGTGTCTACTGCTCATGTTGTCGAATGGATTGATCCCGTCCGTACTCATACCAAACCTGATATTCCTCAGATCTTTTCCAAAATCATCGTATTGGGCATCGATTGCCCTCCACTGCGAAGCATCGGCAGGGTGTCTCGTCACTCCATCATCAGTTTTTAGCCCCTCGGCGTGCCAACGTAGCAGCTTTGCCTCCTTCTTGTTAGCGAATAAACGATTCAAACGGGGAAGGACCGGAAGATACCATACAGCCTTCGCTGGAGCGCCACTCGTCACTGGGTCCTTATCATCGGCTTGGTTTCTACCCCTCTTGAATCTGGACGTGTTGCACGTGGGACACTTGTACAGCTTCTCGTGCTCCTTGCGGTAAATAAAGCAGTCATTCGGACACGCATGGAACCTCTGCACCTCTAACCCAAGAGGGCAGACAACCTTCTTGGCTTCTTCGGTGCTCGTAGGCAGCAAGTTGTTTTTCAGAAAAACTTTTGCAAGAAAAGCCAATGTCTCATCGAAGCCTTCGTCTGGACAGTTGTGGGCTGCCTTGATCCTTAGAAGTTTCAGCAAGACTGACAGACGCGTGTGTTCTAGATCGGAACCGGTATACAACGGGGTTTGCGAGTCTTCAACTAGTCTCGTGAACTTAGTAGCCTCTCTTTCATTCTCAGGATCTAGCACGACCTGCTCCACCATGTGAACGTCCTGCACCATATCGGCCAAATTGTTCCCCATTTCTTATTCGGGGTCAGATTCAAAACTCCCCTCGTCTTCTTCGTCCTCTCCATGTTCGGCATCTTGCTGTAACACTTGATCTTCCTCCTCCTCACCGTGACATATCCAACGTGTATAACCTGGCATGAAACCCTTAAGCGCCAGGTGTACAGTCACCCTCCCTCTCATATCGAACATTACCAAATTTTTGCAATCGCGACACGGACAACAAATCTTCGTGCCACCTTTTCTCCTCCTATCTCGCTCGGCGACATCAAGGAACTCATTCAAAGCTGTAGCCCAACTCTCTGTCACCCGGTTCTCGTACATCCAACTGCGATCCATCGATCGATCCCTACGACACGAAACTAATCAGTTCAAAAAAATAAACACTAGGCCTCGGCGAGCGTATCTCATTCATCCAAATTAAAAGAGTATTATTACCGAGTGCTAGCGATCTTTTCGGCGAGTGAATGGAACTTCGTGGAGGGAAGAGAGATCTATGGAGAGAGTGAGAGGAGGAGGGAGAGATGAGAAATTTTGTTGGGTTCAAAAGAGAGATCTAGAGATGGGTGAAGAAATCTAAAAGAAATGGGAGGGTTTTGGGAAATTAAAGAGATCTAGCAAGATCTCTAGATCTAGATCTAGTGTGGGAAGGAAGAAGGGAGAGGAGGAAGGAGGGAGAGGAGGAGGGGGTTGGGGAGATGGGAGGGTTTGAATGTGGGGTGGGGGCGGCGGCGGCGGCGCAGCGGGTTCGTGCGGGTGGGGGTGCTCGCTGCTGGCCAGTGGGCGCGCGAGCACTGGCCAGCAGCCAGCGCCGCCTCTGCTTTATATAGGAGAAGTTAGCACTGACGGGCTCACGAAAAGGGCATGTCAGTGATACGGCCGTCATCCCGTGAACAACCAACGCTGACGGACACGCGATATGCCCGTCAGTAGAGGCCCAATCATCACTGACGGACTCTTAAGTGGAGCCCGTCAGCGGAGAGATCACATCATCTGTACCAATTTCTGGCACCACGTTTTCATCTTCGCTGACGGGCTACTTATGTGCCCGTCAGTGGAGGTCCTCAGCTGTGGCCAGGCAGTCTCCTCCACTGACGGTCTCGTACGTGTCCGTCAATGGTTATCCCCTCCAACGACGGTCCTTTCGGTGCCCGTCAGTGGAGGTCCTCCAGGAGAGGGTCAATCTGCTGTAGTGGTTGCCGAGCAGGAAGATGGATGGTATGACGATCTTGTGATCTTGGAAATAATGTCATAACTTGCGAGAGACTGTGAGTACCATGTAGAGTAGCTTCTGGACTTGCGGGTAGTGCTCATTTGGTCCATGGAGGACCTCACTGATGTAGTATATTAGTTGTTGAGTCTTTTCTCTCTTGTCGGGCTCTTGACGTTCCAGCACTAGGACTCCGCTTATGACTCGTGCTCTGATGACGATGTACAACAATAGCTCTTCCTCTGGGTCGGGAGTGACTAGCACAGGGGGGTAGAAAGATATCCTTTGAGTTCTTAGAATGCCTTTCTGATTCTTCTGACCATGTGAAGCCATTGTGTTGTCATAGTAACTTGAAGAAGGGTAGCCCCCGGTCTCTGAGATGGGATATGAAGTGACTGAGTGTGGCCATGCATTCGGTTAGCCTTTGGACTTCTCGTACTGACCTGGGAGACTGCAGCTCCATAATTGCTTTGATCTTCTCGGGGTTGGCTTCGATTCCTCAGTGTGAAGCTAGGAAGCCACGCTTCTCCGGGTTGAGCATGATTTGGTTTCTTCGTAGATTCGTGAAGGTCTCGAATAGGTCAGTGAGAAGGTCTTCCTTCTTCTTGGACTTAATGACAAGGTCATCAACGTATGCTTCGATATTGCGGCCAATCTGATCGTGTAATGCAAGTTGCATTCCATGCTGATACGTAGTTCCAACGTTTTTTAATCCAAAACGCATCTTTGTATAGCAGAATACCCCAAAAGGACTTACAACTTCTAGACACATGTTGATTTAGTGATAACCAGAGTATGTGTCGAGAAGCCATAGATAGTCGCACCCGGAGATGGAGTCAACATCTTTAGGGCAGGCTTTGTTGAGATCGGTGAAGTCCACGCATATGCGCCACTTGCCATTTGCCTTCCGAATCATGACTAGGTTGGCTAGCCACTCAAGATGATTGACTTCTCGGATAAAGCCTGCTTTTGAAAGCTTCTCGATTTCTATCCTGATGGCTTCTTTTCGGTCGGGAGCAAACCGCTAAAGTTTCTATTTTATAGGCTTAGTGTCGGGACGGACTACCAGCCTATGCTCGATCACCTCCCTAGGGATTCCAGGCATGTCAGACGGTTTGCATGGGAATACATCTACGTTTGCTCGGAGGAAGGTGATGAGTGCAAGTTCCTATTTAGGATCCAGATTGGAGCCAAGCCAAATACTCTTGGATGGCTCCGTTGGGTCTAGTGGAACTGTTTTCACCTTGTCGTGCATTTATATGGCCACTTTAGGTCACAAGTGTTTGTCGTCCTTGTTGGCATGATTTTGTTCAGCTAAGTCCAATTTGTGTTTGTCGCAGCGTAAGCCTATTTCTAGGCAACCATGGACTGTGAAACACCCTTAGGACCTGGGATCTTTATGCACTGATAAGCGTAGTGCACGGCAGCCATGAAGTTTGCAAGGGTAGGTCGCCCCAAGATGGCATTGTATGCCGTCTCGAAATCGACCACATCAAACAGAACCTTCTTTGTTCAGAAATTGTCTGGTTTGTAGAAAGTAATAGGGAGCATGATCTACCTAATTGGAGTAGCCGAGGACCTGGGTACAATGCCATGGAAGGCCTGTGTCATGGTTTGACGAATGAACAAGGGATCTGCATTGAGTCAAGTGTGTTGGTGAAGAGGACATTCAAAGAACTTCCTCCATCCAGAAGTACTCGGGAGACTTTGCAGTCGTTGATGGTAGGTTCGACCACAATTGGGAATCGTCCTGGTCGAACAAAATTCTCAGGACAGTCGGCTTGATCAAAAGAGATTCTGACATTTGATCACCTAATCGTCTGCTGGGTCGGGGGTACGGTGGCAAGAACTTCTCGAGCCACAATCTTGAACTATCTTTTGGACACATAAGATGCCGAGCCCTGAACATGTGGTCTACCCTTCATTGCTCATTTTGGTAGGGCGCCTGGTCGGAGTCGTCGCCAAAACTAGACCCTCGGTTTTGGCTCGTGACCTGAGGTCCCTTTCCTTTAAACTTTTTGGCTTCTGCTTGGATGTATTTCCTTAAGATCCGGCACTAGCGTAGAAAAAGCTTGTCGGTTTGGTGGAAGTCACACCAAACCTTGCTGGTCTACTCCGTTTTAGCTTGAGGCTTGCGCTTGTTTCGAGGTGGCCCGAAACACTTGTTGGAGAAGTTTGTCATTACTTCTCGTATTCTCTACCTCTTGTTGCAACCTTCCCTGGAGGGCTTCTTCTTGCGCTTGTTCTTTGTGGAGTTATCGTGGCGTCCCGGCTAGGGCCGTTCGATGCCTTGGTCCCGTTTGTTAATGAATTGGAGAGCTTTTTCGGCGTTGGTTGCCTTGTCGATAAGGTCCATCAGCTACTTCACTATCTTCAGGACAGCCATGGCGACTTCCTCCATATACCTTTGGTTCCTGCAACCTAGAATAAAATCCTAAATAACTTCATTATCGGTTACCTTGTGTCGACGATCGGTGAATCGGCGATCTTACGGTATTCGTGGAACGGTGATACTGGGGGTAGGGACCTCTAGGGCCCAAGGCCAGGAGATCTGACAACAGGGGACAGCCCTTTTTTATACAGGTTTGGGCCTCCCTCAGGATAAAAACCCTACGTCCTGTTTGTAAATATTGATGCAGAAAACATCTTTACAATGGGGGTGTATGTTAGTGGCTACCCTAGGCCTAGTCGCAGACTAATCTAACTAATCCCACGGGACTCGACTCCTTCGAGGCAGCGGGTCTTCTAGGGCTTCACCTCCTGGGACTTGGCTCAACTCGCTGTGCGACTAGAAAAGACTTGTCCTCCCCTATGGGATTGCTGATCCTTATATACGGGGTCCCCAGAGTCGTACTGGACATGGACTTACGCCCGAGTAGGACTCCGGCTTCCTTGAACGTCGGGATTGACTTCCTAGTTTAAGGGATATCTTCCCTCTTTCGAGGGGTTACCTTGCGGTCTGGAGATCCGTACTAAATACGCAATACCTTTCTGGAAAACCAGGGAATCGTATGCGGATACCGTCTGATATACAGAATATTGTACTATACATCATCAAGTGTAATACCCAAATTCGGTAATTAGGTTTTTGCCCTGCATTCATGCATACATGTCATCATCTCCGCACCACCTTGCATAAGCTTAAATTTATAAAAAGTATATTTTATAGAATATGTACATATCTCATCCTCGGTGGATATTTATACAAACACCAATCAACTTATTTGAAGTATCAAAAATCTCAACAATAGCAACAGCAGGTGGACCAGGTTAGTATTCCCTAGCAAGGACCAGCACCTGATCATCTCTCCTTCAGGGTCGTCCAAAGCTGCAAAGGGTCGATCGCCCGATTAGGGTATTCGACTCCGAACCCTAAAGTGGCAGAACTAGGACTGAGTGATTAGCGAAGCTCTGGTAGAACTAGGCAGCCCGGGATTGGCTACCCGAGTCCAGTCAGCGGCTGACTGGGTCTCAGCTGCCCAGTCAGCCCTGTCCGCTGGGGCCCGCGTGTCAGCCAGAGTAGGTTTAGGGTTAGGGAATCTAGAGTAGATTAACTCGGGTACGCGTAGGATTTAGAATTCAGGTCTGGGTATCTCTCGGGTAGATTTAGCAATTTGATTCCCGCAGTTAGGGTTAGGGTTTGGTTAAAAATCCGCAAAAATTCAAACGCGCATAACTTTTAAACCGTAACTCCGATTTCGATAAATTTTATATATTTGGAAACCTCACAAAAATCCCTACGATTTGGTCAAAACAAAACTGTATTTAGAGCACATGCACACTGGGCCATTTGGGGATCCGTTAGTCCTCTGTTGTGTCGCGGATCGGCAACCCTAACTCGACGGTCGTAGCTCCAAATTGCACAATTCCAATTGCGCTGAACTCATGACTTGTACATGATACCAACCTAACTAAAACATTGCCATGCACTGTCACCAATGATGTTAATCCTAAATTCCCAGTCGCATCATAAAATGTCATGCATGCATGCTTAGTATTACACGTAATCTCTACAAGTTAAACTTAAGCCATGCATGTAGTCAAAGTTCCTCGGCATCAACTGATCACTGTAGGAACATGTATCTAGCATCAGTTATTCATCACGCATACATGCTGGATCTTATTGTTCTTTTACCGTTTATTTTCCAGTATCGCTTATCGCTCGCATCAGAGCCCGAAGAAGGAGAACACTCGGTTTTCACTCCAGAGCAAGATCCGGAACCCTGCGACCAAGGCAAGTAGAGCTTGTTGCATTTTATTATATGTTTACTGTTATTCCATGTGTTGCTTATTTACGTTGTGATCGAATGCGCCAAACTAGCATGCTAGGGTTGCGATGTATTGTACCCCGTTGTAGTCGAGGATTGAACTTGAGCACTCTATCTACTAAAATCTGGGATACGTGAGATGGGAGAGCCGAGGGTGGAGTAACAATGAATAAAGTTGGTATTAATTGGTGCTATCGGAGCGACCCCCGGTGTTTGAAGTTGTGTTGTCGCTATACCAACCTGAGGTGATTTCATTGTATTACTCCCCCTGTCATGCGTGAACGTTATCGGAATCTCTACCATGGGTTTATCGAATTGGTGAGTCCCGGTCACTGGGAGACTAGCTACCTCCGGTGGAGGGCACATCGCTATTCTCATGGGGATGTATTGCTGATAACGGTTCGAGAGAAAAGTTGAATATGAAAATTGACAAATGTGTGGTCTATTGGGAACGTGTGGTCCCTAAGGAAATTCGAATGTCATGCTTAATGCTTTTATGTCGTATTTTGATTGGTGTATCACTTGGGGTTATAGGCTGTTTATTATGTTTCCCTCCTATCATGTTGCTAATGTCATGTGACTTACCTACACTTGGTAACTTCGAATGCACCATGTTTAATTGTCGCAGTAGTACATCCATGTGTAGGACATTTAATCAAGCACAAATAAGTCTTGTGAGTACCCCCGTACTCACCTAGGATATTCCTAGATCTTGCAGGTGAGCCAGTGGTCGAGGACTTTTTCGACGATGCTTGAAATGGTGGTTTCCTCGGTAGTGTTCGACTTATGGGGTTCTTGTGGGAATGTTTTGGACAGCGGTTGATGCGCCGCTATGGGCCTTGTTTATTCCATCCGCTGCTACTCGTTTCACTTTATGGATTCGACTAAAACTTTCGGTTATAGCCGAGTGATGTAATCTTTTGTTCACAAGGTGGACAGCTAGTATTATTATCGTACCGTAGTGCTTTGTTGTGATATACAAGTTGTTATTGGGGCTGCTCATACACCGTGCGTGAATGAGATGAAGTGTATGGGTATGCCGTGAAGAGTTAAAGCTGTTCCTCTTATTGCTAGGTCGAGCAGGAATCGGTTGAGTGACCCGCTGGCTGAGATGCTGTGCCGGCCAGGCAGGGTGTGGGCGTATTCTACCGGGCTTTCGAGCGACCCACTAGCTTCCGAGCTAGGTTAGGGTGTGGGTAGAATCGCCGGGCTCCTCCGACCTTGCTTTGTATGGTAGAATTCGGGAACGACTCTAAACCTTCACCGGATCAGGGAATTGTATGTGGTTCTGGGAAGTTTAGTCGCTTTCGGCCGGCTTGCGTTGGTTAGGTGTCAGATCACTCCGCCTCGGTGAGTACGGCGCAGGTACCGTGCCACCAGGTCGACTGGTCCCTCGGCCCTTGGCGACCATTCGTTCCCCTAATCATATGTAATTCCTGGGTTCGTGACAGCTTGGTATCAGAGCCGAGCTGACCGTAGGAAGCCAATTGCAGGTGGTCGTTAGATAGGACTTGGCGTTGCCGAGAAAACTATTTGAAAAGTTAAACCCTATCTTTAAACTTAATAACTAGATTGCTTTTTATTCCTTACCCTCATCGCTCTTAGATCTGAATTTCCTCCTCTATTGCGTTTGTTTTTCCTTGTGTGGCTGACCCTGACCTATCCTTTGTCTTGTTAGATGGAATTTCCTCAGCTGGAGCATGCTACCCATGCCTTGGATGTCGACGGGTTCCCGGAAGTGCTTTTGTACATGCTTCAGGAACTCGGATTCCCCTATCTCCCGGTGTACCTTGTGCATAGGGCTGACCTAAGGTTTGGCATGTACGAGTATCGGGCGCGCGTGTTCATTCACTCACGTGCGCAGGACCCTCCCCACCAGCCATGCTTCTTCAATGGCTATGGAGCAGAATTGGAATCTGCGGTCCAAGACGCAGCTTATTCGGTTATATGCCATCTTCGGCATGAGCTTCCGGGTCTCGTTGGGGGCCCCTTCACCTACTTTCCGTCGCAGACTCCCATGGAGGATGTGGCGCCATCTGAAGACTTCACCCAGGAGAGCAACGTGGCACTAGCCCAGTTGGGTCGCCTCGTCCGATCCCTGGACGTGGCATACCGTGCCCGTGAATTCGAGATGAGGTGGTATCGCCATCGCCTCATCACCTCTCTTGAACTTGCTCATCACCAACAGAGGGACTTCGCTGCACCCCCTCATTTCTGGACCGGGGAAGGCATCTACTCGGTCTATGAAAGAGGTCCATGGGTGCACCACTATCCGTCAGTGGGCGGAATGGAGATTGGTTTCCCACCCGATGTGTTGCGTTCACAAATGTCGGTGGGCAGCGTTCGTCGTATTCCCTCTGTGGTCCCTCAGTTTGGACACAGCATCCCTTTATTCCACTCCATGGTTCCTCTCCCCACTGAGTTGGAGGCTTATGAGATCAGTCGTCGTAATGAGGGAGCTCCATATAGTCCTTAGTAGTGCTGCCCAGATTTTGGTGTAAGTTGCAGGTCTCATTTTGTGGTGTAAGCCGAATCAAATCCTAGGGTTAAGTTATCTTTTGGAGGCGTGTATTTGGGTATTGGAGGCTACAATTTTTGGCATCTTGTAACGTTTATTTCTCCGTAAGGTGATCTAAACCGCAGCCCCATTTATGAACTATGTCGAACGTATTAATGCATTCGCGTGTATTATTGTCAATCGTTCTCGCAATTGTTTTGTGCTTCATTTTCTTATGAAAATGTGTATGAAATAATGTGGCATGTTCATGAATACCTCGCTGCACCGTTGTGGAAAAACTTTAGTTTTCCATCTCTCAAGTGTTGCCATCTCATTCTGTTGCCCTTTGGTTGCAACAGAATGGCATCTGGGACCCGTGGTGCTGCTCGTGGTCGCCGTGAGCGTGAAGAGGAGGAAGTGCCACCTCCTCCCCAGCAGCCCAACATCGCCGACTTGCTGGCAACCCAGAACCAAATTCTTGAGCAGCTTGTGCGCAACCAAGGCGCAGGAGGCGGTCAAGCCCGAGGAAGCCTATCTGATTTTCAGCGGACTCAACCGGCAACCTTCGACAGAGCAGATGATCCCTTGGAGGCCGACAACTGGATCCGTACCATCGAGAGGAAGCTTCAGCTGGCCCAATGTGCTGAGGCCGACAAGGTCAGCTTTGCCTCCCACTACCTCGAAGGAGCCGCCACAGATTGGTGGGAGAACTTCCTCGCCATGCAAGCTCGAGGACATGTGGTCACGTGGGCCGAGTTCTGAACCGGCTTCCGTGAGTTCCACATCCCCTCCGGTATCATGGCGCTGAAGAAAGAAGAATTCCGTGACCTATGCCAAGGCAAGAAACCCATTCTTGAGTTCCTTCACGAATTCAACCATCTGGCACGATATGCACAGCGTGAAGTGTCCACCGACGAGGACAAAGTGGAGAAGTTTATGGGCAAACTGAGTGAGGAAATGCAAGCCAAACTCACCACCGTGGATGTGCGCAACTTCCAACACCTTGTGGACAAAGCCATTAAAGTGGAAGCAAAAGAGTCAACGCTCCATCAGACCTGCAAGCGCGAGAGAGAGATGCAGAGATCGGCTGCAAGCAGTTCGCAGAAGCCACGGGCGTGGCAGCCACAACCACCCCGTCCTGCAGGACTGTACCCACCAAGGCCCCAAGGTTTTGCTCCTCGTCCCCAGCAGCAAGGACATCAGCCCTGTCCCCAGGGAGGACAGCCGTGGTCGTCATTTGACCTAAGTAAGGTGCGGTGCTACAACTGTGGAAATATGGGGCATTATGCCAACAATTGCTTCCATCCGCGCACGGGACTCTCCTTTGCCCCCAAGATGCAGCAAGGACAAGCAAGTGTAGGCTCCCAAGCTCGGGGTCCAGCCCCCAACAAGCCCCAAGTCCCCGGCCGTGGCAGGGTGAACCACGTCACAGCCGAAGAAGCACAGGATGCGCCAGAGGTGGCGTTGGGTACGCTCTCCGTTAACTCAACTCCCGCCACCATTCTTTTGATTCTGGAGCATCCCATTCCTTTATATCCAGCAAGTTTGCACATGATAACCATGTTCCATCATCAGCATTGCATCCTTGCCACTTACAGTTGTTCTGCTAGCTCAAATTTCCGCCCTAAGCCCTGGAGTTGATGATCTCTCGTTTTTCCACTACCTTGTTAACGCCTTATCTCTGCC
The DNA here is from genome assembly GCA_019208055.1 of Stipa capillata. Classification (NCBI taxonomy): domain Eukaryota; kingdom Viridiplantae; phylum Streptophyta; class Magnoliopsida; order Poales; family Poaceae; genus Stipa; species Stipa capillata. The sequence goes on along the minus strand of JAGXJF010001806.1, from coordinate 765,963 downwards.
AAAATTGACGAATCAGGGGAGTTCTACCTTGTCCACTCTCTTCCTGCCTACCCTTAAATTCTTTCCCTTGGAGGACACTAATATGCTCGTCCTCCCCTTGTTTCTCCGATCTATCTATTGAGTCGGTTTATGGACCCTTTTCTCCATATTTTGGATGAAACGTTCTCACTATTTCAATCCTCTTGAGGTGATTGGATAGTACCATGACATAAAGTAGAAGAAGACCTATAACCAAATATCACAACTGCGAGTTATGCTCCAGCTGAAGTTGCTCCTTTAAGTCCAAGGGATTCTCCCGTCTTCTTTCAAGTAATCCAGTGTTTTCCTTTATCCCTTTTTGGGAGAATTCTCGTCTCGTATATCTAATCTCGAGCTCATTTTGCTTATGCCTTTCGGTACTTTCATATCATTCTCTGCCAACCATTTTGTGTTCTCCATCCTTTAAGTCTTGCTCCAAGCTAAAGCCTTCGACTGAATGGAAGTGGATCCAAGCTTTGGTCCAATCTTCCCCCCCCCTCTTCTTTGTTAGCAAGAAGGAAAGAAGTTCCATACCAATCTTATAATATCATGTTCTATTTCGAGGATGTGAATCTGTACATGGTAGATTATCCAGAATTGATGCGCAAGCACCCGGTATCATGAAATGCTGTCGTGCCCATGTCAAAACATCAATAGGGAGCCTGATCACCTACTCGTTGATGGTACTACATCCGGTACGGGATTATTCCTTGATCCCGACAATTTTGAACTATCACCTGTACAAAGCGATACATCCAAACCATTTTCATCTAACAAACCTGGCTAGCAAGATTAAACGCGACCTCAGACCAATCTTAGAGATGTTCAGTTCCACCTTAATCATTTAAGTTTCTAAAATATTGGATGATCTGGAATTGCCCTCGTATACGCCACATGTACCTATTCTGTGAATAGTACGGTATATATGAGTGTGTACTCGGTTCCTCAGAATGCTTTCGTGCTCACCTAGAACACCAATAGGGAGTTTGGCCAACTCCTCCCGATGGCACTATGTGTAATACGAGACTAGTCTTAGGCCCCGACAATTTTGGAATTACTGCCATGTTTAGCACCATCTCGCCAGAGACCTTCTAGAGGAAAGGTGCATGCCATGTTTGTCATGCATGGCAACTCCTTCCCATCCGTCTTCAAATGAATATCCATCTTGAGACCGCAAGCTTTCGATGCTTGTGAGCAGATCAGTTCCCTTCCTCTCTTTAAGGCTATAAATGGCATTAATCTGACGTTTCTCTCCCTTCTACTACCATAAATGACTGAAGTTCATCTAAACAAATTGAGAACCTTTCTTCTGACTCCTTATGTTTCGAGAAAGTCCATTCCTCCCTGATATCCTTTGTGTAGGGATGATCTTGGCCTCGCTTCTATTCTCCTCTCTTTTGTTCAACCCTTCCTTTTTCTGAGTTAGAGACCTCAGCGTATTGCTATTGCACCTCGCACCTGTGAAGCCTTTCCGATGCCCCAATCCAACTCCTGATTTCTTTCACCAAGTAATCATAAACAGATACTTCAATTGCTTCAGAGCCACCATCCTCACCATCTTGGTCATTCCCTGCTCAAGCAAAGATAGTTGTTCATAACCGCTCTTCTCACTCAAACCAACAATCTTGAATTCTGAATTTGCAGGACTGGCAAGGTCCTTGCACTCCTCCTCTCCCAGATGCGGTCATTACTAAAATAATAACTTGATCTGGTTTCCTCTTTCTATCAACAACTCGAAGAGCAGTATGGTGCTGCCTGAGTGATCATCGATCTCCTTTCCTAAGATGACCCATCTCGTCTCCTTCAGGTCCACCAATCCCCCTCCTTTTGAACTTCTCGCTTAACCCAGAGTTGTTTCCACCCCATGCTAACATGCATGATACTCCCCGCCTCCCCGATTGAACGATGCCCAAGGCTCCCAATTGGGTACGCTAGTTAGCAGCATTTCGTTCCAACCTCAAGTGCCTCCTTGTTAGGAACACTTGGCCACATATTCCACCCTCATCTTTTCAAAATCATCTCCTTGAGGTCTGCTTTATCTGAGGACCAGGAAGCTTCCATGTGGTACCAATTCTGCTTTTCTCCCTTACCTCCTTCCTCTTCCATCGTTAGGAATCTCGGGACGAGATTCTTTTAAGGGGGGTAGGTCTTGTAATACCCAAATTAGGTAATTAGGTTTTTGCCCTGCATTCATGCATACATGTCATCATCTCCGCACCACCTTGCATAAGCTTAAATTTATAAAAAGTATATTTTATAGAATATGTACATATCTCATCCTCGGTGGATATTTATACAAACACCAATCAACTTATTTGAAGTATCAAAAATCTCAACAATAACAATAGCAGGTGGACCAGGTTAGTATTCCCTAGCAAGGACCAGCACCTGATCATCTCTCCTTCAGGGTCGTCCAAAGCTGCAAAGGGTCGATCGCCCGATTAGGGTATTCGACTCCGAACCCTAAAGTGGCAGAACTAGGACTGAGTGATTAGCGAAGCTCTGGTGGATGAAAAGCCCTCAAAATCTCATGATAGCCCCCAATGTAGAAACCCTAGCTACCTGTTAATTTTAAAAAAATTTGGATGGATATAAGACCTAGTTGTAGTTCAAACGCCGAATTAGGTCAAACCCTAGAGTTGAACTAGAAACCAGGTCAAACAAACTCCATACCATTTCAATAGGTTCTATAAATCAATTTGAACATCCTATAAAAATTTTAGAAACTTTGGAGCCAGATTCATACATGAAATAATGCAATTAGTATCTCTGTTATTAAAGAAAAAGAAAAAGTAAAAAGAAAAAGAAAAGGGATCGGGCTGAGGCCTACTGGGCCGCCTCCGGCCAGCCCGCTAACCCCTCCGGCGCCGCAGCCCGCCTCGCTGCCACTGGGTCCCGCCGGTCAGTCTCTCCTCTCCTCTCCCCTCTCTCTTACCGCGCGGGCCCACCCGCCAGCACCTGCCTTCCACGCCGCCGTCGCCGGTAGGCCGAGGTGGGCGGCGCCCCACCTTTCCGACCGCGCCGCCACCCTATAAAGCCCCCCTTCGGACCGCGCCACCTCTCCCCTTTCTCCCCCACGCCACCGCAACCCTAGCGCCTCTCGCCCCGGTGCCCTAGCTCCCCGCGCCGCCGGTTTCTTCCCCGAGCTCGGCATTGCTCCGGTGAGCAATTGCCGGCCGACCGGTGAGCCCCGACCTCCCCCGCTGAGCTTCCGAGCCCGCTCGTGTCATCCCTCACCTCCCCATCTCCTCCATTTCACAGGTCCGAGCACGAGAAGCCACCACCACCCCCCTTCTTCCCCGAGTCCGGCCAAGATCTCGGTGAGCTCTCTCCGCCGCTCCGGTGCCTTCTCGCCCCTTTTCTTTCGCTCCCGAGCTGACTCTCCTCTTTCTTAACCTCACCCGCGCCTTCTCTCCGTAGATCCGTGCCTGGAACCACCTCGCCGGTGGCAACCGAAGAGCTCCACCGCCGGCCACCGTCGCGTGCCTCGTCCCGGCCACCTCCTCTCCCCCGCATCCACCCATTGCGCTCAGGGTGAGCCCCTCCTCCTTCCTCCGTCCTCAGCCGAGCTGGCCACGCCCTCCTTCGCCCCCGGCCTAGTCCGGTGAAGCTCCGGCGAGCTCCCCGGCCACCCAGCACCGAACCAGAGAGAGGATGAGAGAGAGAGAAGTGGATGGCCGCGTGGCAGCCCGGGATTGGCTACCCGAGTCCAGTCAACGGCTGACTGGGTCTCAGCTGCCCAGTCAGCCCTGTCCGCTGGGGCCCGCGTGTCAGCCAGAGTAGGTTTAGGGTTAGGGAATCTAGAGTAGATTAACTCGGGTACGCGTAGGATTTAGAATTCAGGTCTGGATATCTCTTGGGTAGATTTAGCAATTTGATTCCCGCAGTTAGGGTTAGGGTTTGGTTAAAATCCACAAAAATTCAAACGCGCATAACTATTAAACCGTAACTCCGATTTCGATAAATTTTATATATTTGGAAACCTCACAAAAATCCCTACGATTTGGTCGAAACAAAACTGTATTTAGAGCACACTGTCACGGACCCGGGAATCACATATGATTAGGGGAACGAATGATCGCCAAGGGCCGAAAGACCAGTCGACCTGGTGGCACGGTACCTGCGCCGCACTCACCGAGGCTGAGTGATCCGACACCTGCTCAATGCAAGCCGGCCGGAAGCGACTAAACTTCCCAGAACCACATAAAATTCCATGATCCGATGAAGGTTTAGAGTCGTTCCAACATTCTACCAGGTAAAACAAGGTCGGAGGAGCCCGGTGATCCTACCCACACCCTAACCTAGCTCGGAAGCTAGTGGGTCGCTCGAAAGCCTGGTAGAATACGCCCACACCCTGCCTGGCCGGCACAGCATCTCAACCAGCGGGTCACTCAACGGATTCCTGCTCGACCTAGTAATAAGAGGAACAGACGTAACCCTTCATGGCATACCCACACGCTTCATATCATACACGCATTGCATATGGGCAGTCTGAATAACATCTTGGATATCACAACAAAGCACTAAATTACGATAATAAACTAGGTGTCCGCATCGGACTATAAGATTACATCAGTCGGCATAGCCGGAAATATATCCGAGTACGGGGTAATTAAACAACAGCGGAAACGAGTAAAGGAGTCCCACAGCGGCGCATTGACCGCTGACCAAAAGTCACCACCTATCCCATGAGTCGAATAGCTAACCAAGGAAACCACAAGTCTAAGCGTCATCGAAATAGTCTTCGACCACTGGCTCACCTGCAAGCTCTAGGAATAACCTAGGTGAGTACAAAAGTACTCACAAGACTTATTCGTGCTTGATTAGATGTCCTACACATGGATTTACTACAACAGGAGTAAACATGATGCTTCTCAGAGTAACAATATACAGAATTAAGAACATGGCATAAACAAGTGAAGGTAGGACGGGTAGTCCACATGATATGATAGAAACATAATGAGCAGCCGATGTCCCAAGTGATACACAACTCAAAATACGACATACAGCATTAAACATGGCATGCCAATTTCCTTATGACCACACATTCTCAATAGACCACACCTCCATCAGTTAACATATTCAACTTCCCTCTCGAACCGTTATCGGCAATACATCCCCATGAGTATAACAATGTGCCCTCCACCGGAGGTAGCTAGCCTCCCGATGACCGGGACTCACCAATTCGATAAACTCATGGCAGAGATTCCGATAACATTCACGCGTGACAGGGGGGAGCAATACGATGAAATCGCCTCAGGTTGGTATAGCGACAACACAACTTCTAACACCGGGGGTCGCTCCGTTAGCACCAATTAATACCAACTTTATTCATCTTTACTCCACCCTCGGCTCTCGCATCTCACTTATCTCAGATTTTAGTAGATAGGATGTTCAAGTTCAATCTTCGACTACAACGGTGTACAATACAACGCAACCCTAGCATGCTAGTTGGCGCATTCGATCACAAAGTGAATAAGCAACACATGGAATAACAGTAAACTTATAATAAAATGCAACAAGCTCTGCTTGCCTTGTTCGGGTTGTTCCTGATCTTGCGGGGAGCTGTAGGCCGGGTGGTCTCCTTCTTCGGGCTCTGTTGCGATTAACACGACACCGGAAAAGAAACGATAAAAGAAGTAATGAGACCCAGCATGAATGCATGATGAATGATATAGGGGATGGATCTCTAAAACCATCCCACTGAGGTTACGAATCCATGAAAGTTAAGTTGTTACCCTAAGATACATGCATGTCAAGTTTCATTAGATATCAAGTTTTATTAGATGTCGAGCTAGGGTTTGCATGTTACTACTCACAATGGATGGTCCTGACCTGCAAAACTTATCATATGAAAGCGCTCTGGAATACGAAGCTAACGTAGTTGGAATTGTTCAATTTGGGGCTACAGTCATCGAGTTAGGGTTTATCGATGTACGACGATAAAAAGGACTAACAACTTGCACCCTACCATGTATGTGTTCCTCCTGGAAGTCTAGTTGCTCCAAGTCGTAGGAGATCTCGCAAGGTTTCCAAAACTATAAAGCTTGTCGAAAATGGAGCTACGATCGCGAAGCTAGGGTTTACCGACCCTCGACGGTGGTAAAATAACAACCCTAGATATCAATCTCTCTCTTCTCTCTGGTCCGACCGGAGCACGGCGCGGACGGGGGCGCTCTCACGGAGGCTCGCCGGAGCTGAGCTCCCGGGTGCTAGGGGGCTCGGAACTACTCGGGGAAGGCAGCTAGGGCACGGGAAGCTCACCCCGAGGAGGATGCGGTGCTCGGGGAGGACGGAGGAGGTCGGGAAGGAGGCTGGCGACGAGGGAGGCGGCGGTGGAGCTTCGGGTGGTCGCGGCGGGTCTGCTCTGAGCGGGGATCTGCGAAGGGAAGGACACGGGGATGTTAGAGGGGAAGAGAGGGTGCTCGGGGACTAGAAGATGAGGCCCTAGGCTCACTGGAGCAGGCGTGGGAGCTCACCGAAGCTGAAGGCCGGAGGCGGAGAAGATGGAGGCGGCGAGGAGCTTCCGGTGACGGATCAAGCAAACCGAGGAATGGAGAGGGTTAAGGAGGTGATGGGCTTGATTGGGAACAAGGCAGAGAAGCTCGGGGCTCACCAGAACGAGGGGAATTGCTCACCAGAGTCGGGACCGGAGGCGAGGGAGATGGCGGCGCAGAGGAGCTTCAGCACCGGAGGGAAGAAAAAGGGGAGGGGGATTAGGGTTTTCGGGCAGGGGGCAACGGCCGGTCGGGACCGAGCCTTAAATAAGGCGGCCGGTCGGAGCCACGGTGGCCGCGCCGCCCACCTTCCCCAACCCGCGGTGGCGACGTGGGGGAGAAGGTGCTGGCAGGTGGGCCCAGGGCACGGCAGCAGAGAGAGGGGGAAGGAGGGGAGGCTGTGTAACACCCAATTTGAACGGTTAGGGTTTGATCGGCCTTTCCAAATATATAAAATTTATCAAATTTGGACGTGTGGTTTGAAAGTTATGAAAGTTTGAAGTTTTAAACAAAAACTAACCCTAAACAGTCGAAACCCTAATTGCTAAGCGTACCCGAACGCTACCCAGCTCAGATCTAAAATTCTACGTGCACCCGAGAACCAACCCGGGCATCCCCACCCTTAATCCACCTCAGCTGACGGTGGGGCCCTACTGGCAGTGGCTCGGGTGGTCGGGGAGCCAACCCGAGCGTGCCACGCGCCCCACCCCTCTATCCCTCTCAGTCTCTCTCTTCTCTCTGGTCCGACCGGAGCACGGCGCGGACGAGGGCGCTCTCACCGGAGGCTCGCCGGAGCTGAGCTCCCAGGCGCTAGGGGGCTCGGAACTACTCGGGGAAGGCAGCTAGGGCACGGGAAGCTCACCCCGAGGAGGATGCGGTGCTCGGGGAGGACGGACGAGGTCGGGAAGGAGGCCGGCGACGAGGGAGGCGGCGGTGGAGCTTCGGGTGGTCGCGGTGGGTCTGCTCTAAGCGGGGATCTACGAAGGGAAGGACACGGGGATGTTAGAGGGGAAGAGAGGGTGCTCGGGGACTAGAAGATGAGGCCCTAGGCTCACTGGAGCAGGCGTGGGAGCTCACCGGAGCTGAAGGCCGGAGGCCGAGAAGATGGAGGCGGCAAGGAGCTTCCGGTGACGGATCTAGCAAACCGAGGAATGGAGGGGGTTAAGGAGGTGACGGGCTTGATTGGGAACAAGGCGGAGAAGCTCGGGGCTCACCAAAACGAGGGGAATTGCTCACCGGAGTCGGGACCGGAGGCGAGGGAGATGGCGGCGCAGAGGAGCTTCGGCACCGGAGGGAAGAAAAAGGGGAGGGGGATTAGGGTTTTCGGGCAGGGGGCAACGGCCGGTCGGGACCGAGCCTTAAATAAGGCGGCCGGTCGGAGCCACGGTGGCCGCGCCGCCCACCTTCCCCAACCCGCGGTGGCGACGTGGGGGAGAAGGTGCTGGCAGGTGGGCCCGGGGCGCGGCAGCAGAGAGAGGGGGAAGGAGGGGAGGCTGACGCGTGGGGCCGGGCGGTCAGTGAGAGGAGAGAGAGAGGCGCGCGCGCGGGCAGGCCGACTGGGCCGGCCGAGCAGGCCCTCGGCCCAGTACGATTAGGGTTTTCCTTTTTTTTTCTATTTCTTTATTCCAGATCCATTCCCCACGTTATTTTATGTGCAATTCCTGCTCCAAAACGTCTGAAATTTTTGCAGGACCTTCTAAACATTATTTATGAGTTACTGTAGAAGTTTGAATCAATTTAGAGCTTGTTTGGATGGGTGTCTAGTTCAACGCTAGGGTTTGACCTAATTCGACGTTTTGAACTGCAACTAGGTCTTAGGTTACTCCAAAAATTTTGAAATTTTGCATAGAGCTGACATTTCCATATTCCAGGTTATTTCCAAAGTTTGGTGAACTTTTATCCAACTTTGCTTGTCTTTTCTCCTAACCCTAGTTTTCGACACTTTAGGGTTTGAGCTCGGACATTTCGATTGAGTTGTTATTTCATGTGGCTTTTGAGGCAATCTTGGGAAGAAGGGAGAGAAGGTTAGTAGAGGGATTCATCGACGGGGCTCACTGGCTCCACCACTTGCTAATGTTATTGTCGAAGTTCGATACTTCGAATAAGTTGATTGGTGTTTGTTAACATATCCACCGAGGATGAGATATGTACATATTCTATAAAGTAAAGTTGATATACAACTAAGTTTAAGTAAGGTGTGGGTGATGATGATGCCATGTATGCATGAATGCGGAGCAAAACCCTAATCGTTCAAGTTGGGTGTTACACACACGCATAGTGGGCCATTTGGGGATCCGTTAGTCCTCTGTTGTGTCGCGGATCGGCAACCCTAACTCGACGGTCGTAGCTCCAAATTGCACAATTCCAATTGCGCTGAACTCATGACTTGTATTACTTGCATGATACCAACCTGACTAAAACATTGCCATGCACTGTCACCAATGATGTTAATCCTAAATTCCCAGTCGCATCATAAAATGTCATGCATGCATGCTTAGTATTACACGTAATCTCTACAAGTTAAACTTAAGCCATGCATGTAGTCAAAGTTCCTCGGCATCAATTGATCACTGTAGGAACATGTATCTAGCATCAGTTATTCATCACGCATACATGCTGGATCTTATTGTTCTTTTACCGTTTATTTTCCGGTATCGCTTATCGCTCGCATCAGAGCCCGAAGAAGGAGACCACTTGGTTTTCACTCCAGAGCAAGATCCGGAACCCTGCGACCAAGGCAAGCAGAGCTTGTTGCATTTTATTATATGTTTACTGTTATTCCATGTGTTGCTTATTTACGTTGTGATCGAATGCGCCAAACTAGCATGCTAGGGTTGCGATGTATTGTACCCCGTTGTAGTCGAGGATTGAACTTGAGCACTATATCTACTAAAATCTGGGATAAGTGAGATGGGAGAGCCGAGGGTGGAGTAACGATGAATAAAGTTGGTATTAATTGGTGTTATCGGAGCGACCCCCGGTGTTTGAAGTTGTGTTGTTGCTATACCAACCTGAGGTGATTTCATTGTATTACTCCCCCTGTCACGCGTGAACGTTATCGGAATCTCTACCATGGGTTTATCGAATTGGTGAGTCCCGGTCACTGGGAGACTAGCTACCTCCGGTGGAGGGCACATCGCTATTCTCATGGGGGATGTATTGCCGATAACGCTTCGAGAGAAAAGTTGAATATGACAATTGACAAATGTGTGGTCTATTGGGAACGTGTGGTCCCTAAGGAAATTCGAATGTCATGCTTAATGCTTTTATGTCGTATTTTGATTGGTGTATCACTTGGGGTTATAGGCTGTTTATTATGTTTCCCTCCTATCATGTTGCTAATGTCATGTGACTTACCTACACTTGGTAACTTCGAATGCACCATGTTTAATTGTCGTAGTAGTACATCCATGTGTAGGACATTTAATCAAGCACGAATAAGTCTTGCGAGTACCCCCGTACTCACCTAGGATATTCCTAGATCTTGCAGGTGAGCCAGTGGTCGAGGACTTTTTCGACGACGCTTGAAATGGTGGTTTCCTCGGTAGTGTTCGACTTATGGGGTTCTTGTGGGAATGTTTTGGACAGCGGTTGTTGCGCCGCTATGGGCCTTGTTTATTCCATCCGCTGCTACTCGTTTCACTTTATGGATTCGACTAAAACTTTCAGTTATAGCCGAGTGATGTAATCTTTTGTTCACAAGGTGGACAGCTAGTATTATTATCGTATCGTAGTGCTTTGTTGTGATATATGAGTTGTTATTGGGGCTGCTCATACACCGTGCGTGAATGAGATGAAGTGTATGGGTATGCCGTGAAGAGTTAAAGCCGTTCTTCTTATTACTAGGTCGAGCAGGAATCGGTTGAGTGACCCGCTGGCTGAGATGCTGTGCCGGCCAGGTAGGGTGTGGGCGTATTCTACCGGGCTTTCGAGCGACCCACTAGCTTCCGAGCTAGGTTAGGGTGTGGGTAGAACCGCCGGGCTCCTCCAACCTTGCTTTGTATGGTAGAATTCGGGAACGACTCTAAATCTTCACCGGATCAGGGAATTGTATGTGGTTCTGGGAAGTTTAGTCGCTTCCGGCCGGCTTGCATTGGTCAGGTGTCGGATCACTCCGCCTCGGTGAGTACGGCGCAGGTACCGTGCCACCAGGTCAACTGGTCCCTCGGCCCTTGGCGACCATTCGTTCCCCTAATCATATGTAATTCCCGGGTTCGTGACATCAAGCCCCCCATCAATACATGAAGTGAGGCCATGACTGTTCTGTAAAAAATCTGCCCTTCTCGGGGATCAGCTCCGAGTAGGCGAACCGGGTGGTCCTTGTCGACAACTCTCCCGAGTAGGCTTAATCTCTACCGAGTAGTCGCGACAGATATATCAGAGCAATTCTTTGGAAAACCCAAAGTTCTTTCCGAGCCAATCTGATCCGTTGATCACGGACACGCGTATTGCCTGGCGGATTTCTGGAAAACCGAACCGTCGTGGCGGAAATTTCACGTGGTGATGAAGAATCTTTCCTCTTCTTTTTTTCTGCGCCGCTGTGCGGCTGACGTGAGCCGTAACACGGCGCGCTTGTCGGGGTCGTGGGTTTGTCAGGCCCTCTTTTTCCCGCGCAACGCTTCATATGTGGAAAAAGCAACTGCCCGCATTAAATGCGATGGAACGGATCGTACTATTAACCGCGCTCGGTCAGGCGAAGATTGAAAATCCCTTAAGGAACCAAGAGTTGGGGTTTTTGCCCGCATTACTCTCTGTCCCTTAGCATTCTCGCCCCCCTCATCTTCTTCCTCGCGCCCCTTGCCAAAACCTCCTGCTTCCATCGTCTCCGATCAGCCAGAAGGAATGGGCAAGAAGAGCACCACAAGGAAGTCCCCCGAGCCCAAGAAGTTGTCGAGGGATGCTTTGGGGGAGCCAATTTCCGCCATCCCCGAATTCGAAGCCTCGGTGATGGATTCCTCCGCCCTCAAAAGACTCGTTGCGGAGGAGGTGATCCTCCCGGAGGTGTTCGTGCCTGTCCGGGAGGTCGTGAAGGAGACGGTCCCCAGTCCGGATACGGATTGGGTCGTCGTCTTCGCAGACTTCTTCAGGTGCGGATTCCAATTCCCACCGTCACACTTCTTCCTCCTCGTGCTCCAGTTCTACAGGATCGAGTTGATTCACCTCAACCCGAACTCGGTCCTGATGCTGGCGGTCTTTGCACATTTGTGCAAAGCGTACCTCGGCATCCGACCGAGCCTAGAGCTGTGGAGGTTCTTCTACAACCTCCGCTGGATGAAGGCCAGCGACGGAGGAGTCGTCGACGGCGCCTGGTTCCGACTCCGGGAGGGGAAGAAGGATGCCTACATTCCCTCCTCCTGGAAGTCATCGTGGTCGGGCTGGCACTCAAGGTGGTTCTACTGCCAGCCCCCACCTCTTTCCAGGATCAGCTACCGAGGCCTGGCTCCTCTCTCGGCGAAGTGTTGGGCAGAAACCCCGAAGGAGACAAAGCAGCTCAGGGCTCTTGTTGGCGACATTGCCAATCTCGCCGCCAAGGGCTTGTCGGCGTGGGATGTCGCAGAAGATTTCCTTCGATGGTGACTCAGCCCTCTTCGGTCGAGAATCCAGCCTGCCTGGATAGTCCCGGAGGGGCAAGACGAGTCAAGGGACTTTGACACTGGTAGGTATTTTTTTCCCCTTCCTGCGTTATGCTAGTCGATGCGACTTCCAACTTGTTTTTGATCATTTTAGATTGTGTAGATCTATCCCCTGAGGAGCTTCAAAATAGGTTGAGCAACCTATTCGAGCAATCTCCCCCAAGCGGGCGGACCGGGGTGCCGTTGCCTATCCTGAGACTCAGCCCCAACAATCAAAAAAAATTCTCTCGGTAAGTCGGAAGTCCTTTACCTTGTCTAGCGTTTTGTTGATCACTCATACGGTAATACTAATCACCTTCGAGTTCGTCTCTGCAGCGAGTAGGCCGCGGAGGCCCTGACTTGGAGGCCGAACGTGCTGGCGCCTCCGTTCAGGATGAGGATGTTGAAATCCTAGGGGAGACCGGGCCGACCTCCGAAGAGGAAGGTGGAGGTCCGTCCAGGGCCGCGGCGGCAAGGGAGGACACCCGGGTAGAGCCCCCTACCTGGAATTCTCCTCCTCCGCCAGATCCCCAGCCTCAGGTTAGAACTCTTTGCCCGGCTAGCTTTTCTCCGTGCGTTCCCCGAGTAGGTTAACAGGAATAGCTTGTCAGGCAGCATGAAGTAGGCGACCTTCCTCCATGAGAACCAACCCCTCCTCCCTCGACTACTCGTAGGGAAGAGGTGGCAACGGCGAAGGGAAAGGCGTCGCTGGCCTCCTCTGAGAAGCGAGGCCCTGATGCTTCGTCCAAGGGATTCCTTCCCCATGCGAAGCGTAGAAGGTGAGTGTGTTTTTCCTGGCCCTCTCCAGAGTTCCTTTCGCTTCTTGTTTTGATGACGAACTGACTTGGAAGTTCCCCCGGTTAGGATTACCATCGTTCCCGCCGACGTCCCGGGGGGAGAGACCACTGAGGAACGTTCCCCGCCACCAAGACCAGTGCCGGCATCGGTTGAGCAGGTGTAGCCTTCTGCTCCGGAGCCCTTGGTGCCGGAGAGCGTCGGCCTGACATCTTTGCTACAGGTAAATAGAAATGTCAGCGATAAAATGTGTACTGTAATCGATACTGACCTTGCTGTTTTTAGATCGCCATCTCCCGGATTCCCCCGCTCGAGAAGGCTCAAACCAAGCTAGAGGCTACTCGAGCGGCAAACGAGGAGCTGAAGAAACTCCTTGAGGAGTCGGGGAGCTGGTGCGCGGAGAAGGAGGAGCTGCAGAAGCTCCTCTAGGAAGCCGAGAAGAAGAGGGAGACGGCCAAGGCTGAGCTCCGGGTGTCGAAGGCCCGCTTGTCGGAAGCGAAGTCTTCCCTGCAAAGGAGCAACGCCTATGTGGGAAAACTGGAGGAGGATCTCGAGCGCGCGGTTGATACGCTTGAGAGGGCACACATTGAAGTTGGAGTTGGCATCCTCCCCCGTCCTTCGCCTGCTACCCAGTTGGAGGAGCTCGTAGTGTCGGTCTCTCGGTTGAAGCCTCTTCTCGAGAAGCTTCTTGAAGATGAGCTTCAACAGGGTGTGCGGGACGCCCTGGCTTTTGCCCTGGCTCTTCTCCGGTGTCAGCACTCGGACTTGTCGCTGAAGGCCCTAGCCGCCGACCTGCTCGCCGGTAGGGAGGAGGAGCTTCTTGACGCTATGCAGAGTGCGGCGGATGCCTTCGGTGATCGGGTCCAGACGTCTAGTCTAGCTAAGTAGAATAGGAACTTGTATCAGACAATTGTCAGTAACTGTGCGATTAATCTTGTGTGTTTTTTGTTTTCTAAAAACTTGAGTTCTTTTCACGGCATTTGTCTGCTCTGCGAAATGCTTGTCGTATGCGGGGTTTGTTGTGGACTTGATTGAACTCGTTGCTTCTTCCCCCTGACTTAGGATCTTTGAGTTGTGCCATTTTTACCGTGAACTAAGGTTGACCAGGCCTTAGGTTTAGTAGGATGGAGGGTTCCGGGGTTCCTCGTCATCAGTAAACACGTTAAGGGGTCTCCGTCCAGTTTTTCCCGGTCGTGGCGACAACTTGTGTTCCGTTCGCTTGCCGGGGTACTGGGCGTAAGCTAGTAAGCTCCACATTTTTGCCCTACTAACGGCCGCATTACGTTCTACCCGTGATGCCTCCTGTTCAAAGTAATCGGGGGCGTGAATGAGCGTATGGGTTCCGTTGGTCTAGTCATATTCGCACCTTCTTTCCCTTCCTTTACTCGAGGTCGAGGATCGTTACTACGGAACCAGGGAGCTTAGTCGACCAGGCCTTAGGTCTGGTCAAGTGGGGGGCTCAGTGGCTTCCCCTGTCACCTGCAGACACGTTAAGGGGTTTTCCTTGCGTCCCTGACGGTTGTAGTGCGGAACCTTTGCCCTTCACACAGGCCGAGAAAGGTCAGTGCTCGTATGCGTATACCAATTCGCCATATACTCATCTAGCCCCCGACTGTCTTATTCAAGGGGCATCTCGGATAGGCAGTCCGAAAAAATTATATATTGAACTAGAAACTTGATGTATTTAGAAACTGTGTCTTTACAAGCTACTGTAAGAAAGGGATTCTAGGAAACTAAAAAAAATAAGCCGTCCCCCCTCCTTCAGCTTGTCGCCGGTTGTCCCAGAGACTCGCGTCCTTTCTGTTGTGACCTGCTGACGAAACTTTGTTGAGTGCGCATGCTGGGCGGCGGCGCCCGGAGTGTCTTATCATCTACTTGTTCGTAGCTTGACAATCTTTAGGGCTGGAGCTGGTGCAACTGTGGAATTTGTTGACGAGGGGGTGATGGCCATGCAATCTTACCGAAGGTGCTAGCGCGTGGGACTCTCTAAGGGACATGACTTTTTGGCAGCTGGTGCGAGCGACCTGGATCAGGCGGCTTTTCCTGTGGAACCGTGGTCCTACTGAGGAAGAGGCCCTGTTTTCCCCCAGTCCCGATCTAATCGTGGAACTTTTTCTTCGACTTGGAGGGGGTACTTTCCGAAATTGTCGCTCGCAGTGGCGGCGGTGGTCTTGACGATGTGGAGGCGTGTGCCGTTACATCGGTGTCCCGACTAGAGAGTTGGTGTTGTTCTGCGAGGTCGAGGCTGCGCTTGTCGCAGAGGAGTACCTCTTTGAAGGAACTCTTTATCATGAGGACGCCTTTCGGGCCGGGCATTTTTATGCACTGATAGGCATAGTGCGTTGCTGCCATGAACTTGGCCAGAGTCGGGCCTCCCAGGATAGCATTGTACGCTGTTTCAAAATCGACGACGTCGAACAGGATCCTCTCTGTTCGGAAGTTCTCCGTTGTACCAAAGGTAACCGGGAGCGTGACTTGCCCGATCGGCGTGGCCGACGAGCCCGGGACGATACCGTGGAATGCCTGCGTCACCGTCTGGATGGACGACCGTGGTGCTTGCATTGCATTGAGGGCGTTGGCGAATAGGATATTGAGGGAGCTCCCTCCATCTACCAGCACGCGGCCTACTCAGCAGTTGTTGATTGTTGGTTCGACAACAATTGGATATCGTCCCGGCCGGGCACAGTTCTCAGGGCAGTCTATCTGGTCAAAAAAGAGATCGTGACCTCGGACCACTTGACTGCCCGAGGGACCTGCGGTACACTCGCGAGAACTCCTCGGGCAATCGCCTTGTATTGCCTCTTTGACTCATAAGAGATTGAGCCCCCGAATATGTGCTCGATTGCTCTGACGTGCCCCTGGAAAGGCTCAGGGGTGGAGTCATCGTCGTCGGAAGTCGTGTCCCGACTGTTGTTAGCGACGTGAGGATCCTCCTCACGGAACTTCTCTCTTTCTTCCCTAAGGTATTTCTTGAAGATGCGGCACTGACATAGATCATGCGAGTCGGTCTGGTGAAAGTCACACCAGGGCTTGGATGGCTTGTCGGAGGAATTGGTAGGCTTGTCTTTGGGGCGTGGTCACCAGGTGCGCATCTCGGAGATGTCGGCCATTACCTCATCGGCTTTGGCCCTTTTCTCCTTGTTCCCTCCGGAGGACTTCTTCTTGCGTTTAGTCTTTCTCGAATCGTCCCTTGCTCGGAGGGGAGAATTGGTCGGCCTGCCTCGTTGCTGCTTGATGTATCGCAGGGTCTCCTCCGCACAAGCGGCCTTTTCGGCTAGATCCATGAGCTGTCTTGTGGTCTTTGGCGGTCGCATGATCAAGTCATGCGTACACATCTCATTTCTGCTGCCCCGAGTGAAGGCGCGGATGACATCCGAGTCAGCTATCTCCAGAATAGTGTTGCGGACTACACTAAACCTCTTGGTGAACTCTCGGAAGGTCTCGTCTGGTCGTTGGACAACTAGGAATAGATCGTCAACACGACCAGGTCTTGGAAAGGTACCTTGGAAGTTCCCGAGGAGCATGTCGCAGAGCTCTCCCCACGAACGGATCATTCCTGGGGGTAAATTCGTCAACCAAGTCCTAGCGGCTCCCCTGAGAGCGGTAGGAAGGTAGTTGGCCATAACCTTCTCGTCCCCGCCTACGGCCTCGATCGCGGTGGTGTAGATCTACAGGAATTCCACGGGATTCGTGGTGCCGTCATACGATTCTAGCAACCCAGGCTTGAAACGAGAAGGCCAGCGCACCTGCCGGAGCTCCTGGGATAGCGCTTGGCATCCACTGAAGGCTCCCCGATAAGGTGCATTCTCGCCGCTGTTCGAGGTCGGAGTTCGGCCGCGAACGTTGGCGTGTTGCGTGTGGTCCCTCCGAGGGAGCTGTTGCTCTTGCTGGTGCTTTTGGTGTCGGCGCCTGTTGAGCTGGTCTCGGAGGTCAGCAAGTGGCTCCTCCTGAGGAGACCTGTTCCTAGGGTGTCGTCCTTCTCGGTCACGCTCTTCTAGCGGAGAAGGGGTTCTTACTCGAGTGGAGCTGCATGTCACCGACTGGGCTCGAGAAGACTCGGCTTGGTCTTGGTCCTCTTGGAGGTCAGCCCCCAGCCGTTGTAGCCATTGCATACCCGCGGGTGTTGATAAATCCGCTGCCGGTGGTCGTGACAGCAGATTGCGCACCTCCGCGAGTCTTCAAGCGGTTCGGGACACATATTCCCTCGTTCCTGGGGAGTCTTTCTGCAGCGGCAGGCAAGTCCCCGTTCCTGGGGGGAGTGGCCATCGTATTGCGTCGTTCCGAGCCCCCAGGCAGATCTCGGTCCTCAAGATCTTCGCGACCATCGTCAATCGCGAGAACCACTCGAGGTCCTTGGTTAGATGATGTGTACTCACACTCCATCGCGTTGTCCTCATCGGACGCAGCGTGGGTAGGGTCGTGATCGTCCTGACGATCAGAATTCGCAGGTGAAATTCCGACCATTGGACTGGTCGTTCCTGCCGGGAGGTTGTCGTTCAGCACCAACTTCCCGTTGAAGGCCCTGGCACACTCGGCCCTGAAGCGATCTGCTTCGTGATCCGAGTACTCTCCAGGGGCGTATTCTCCAAAATCCACGCGATCCATGACCGGGTACGGGTCCATGGGGCCAAAGTAGTCGTAGAAGCCCCCCGTCTGGGTACCCAACACGGCGCGTGGGGGCGATCGGACTTCTTGTCGCGTCTGCTTCCTCCTCTTCGGGTCGGACCGATGAGGGCTGTGCAGTTGGCGAAAAGAACTGATCGTGATTAGTTGCACATCCTGCCGACTTTGATTCTTCCTAGACGGCTTGATCCGGAGAGGTCCCCACGGTCGGCGCCATCTATCGACGATCGGTGAATCGGCGATCTTACGGTATTCGTGGAACGGTGATACTGGGAGGTAGGGACCTCTAGGGCCCAAGGCCAGGAGATCTGACAACAGGGGACAGCCCTTTTTTATACAGGTTTAGGCCTCCCTCAGGATAATAACCCTACGTCCTGTTCATATATATTGATGGAGAAAACGTCTTTACAATGGGGGTGTATGTTAGTGGCTACCCTAGGCCTAGTCGCAAACTAATCTAACTAATCCCGCGGGACTCGACTCCTTCGAGGCAGCGGGTCTTCTAGGGCTTCACCTCCTGGGACTTGGCTCAACTCGCTGTGCGACTAGAAAAGACTTGTCCTCCCCTATGGGATTGCTGATCCTTATATAGGGGGTCCCCAGAGTCGTACTGGACATGGACTTACGCCCGAGTAGGACTCCGGCTTCCTTGAACGTCGGGATTAACTTCCTAGTTTAAGGGATATCTTCCCTCTTTCGAGGGGTTACCTTGCGGTCTGGGGATCCTTACTAAATACGCAATACCTTTCTGGAAACCCAGAGAATCGTATGCAGATACCGTCTGATATACAGGATATCATACTATACATCATCACCTTGGATATGGTGTTTCGAACGTTGCTAAACCGTCGGGTGAACTCGCACAGGGTTTCTCATTTTTCTTGGAAGTGTCGGAAGAGGTCATCAAACTTCCCAGGATGTACATACGTGCCTTGGAAATTTCCCTGGAAGGGGCTGCAAAGTTGTTCCCACGAGTGGATCAATCCGGGGTGAAGATTGGTAAGCCAACTCCTTGCTGGTCCTTTGAGAACAGTCGGGAGATAGTTAGCCATAACCTTCTAATTCCCTCATGTGGCCTCGATGGTTGTTGTGTAGATCTGCAAGAACTCGACGGGATCGGTTGTACCGTCATACTTCTCGATCAATCCTAGTTTGAACCGAGAAGGCCATCGAACCCTTCTAAGTTCTGTGGAGAAAGCTTGGCAACCATAGATAGCTCCTTAAGTCGTTCTTTCACTCAGAGTTGGAGATCGTGCTCGATCCCGGCCGTAATATCAAGAGATGTTGTGACCAGGAGAACGATTCAAAGGAGTCTTCGAGTCCTTTTGTCGTGTAAGGTATCCGCGTAGTCGTCCACTGAGTGGCCCCGGACGGGCGAGTTCTTATGACGACGGGTCAAAATCACGGGAGGGTTTTTCCCTACGAGATCGTCTTTCACAATCAGCCTCTTCACGAGAAGCATTGGAGCATGTCTTCCCTCTCGTGGAAAGATAACCGCTTGGTGTGAGAAATTGGCCTGTTCTCGGCCTAGAGGATACTGTTCTCCATGTCGATTAACCACTTTTTCCCTGCTGGGGTAGTCAGATCCATCGACGGAGGTTGTACGAGCCGTTGTCAAACCCCAGAGAGTTGTTAAGTGGCCCTCAATCTAAAGAGATCAGCATCTCGCGGAATAGGAGTGCCTCCTTGGTTATTTGGAGTCATCTGCTTGAGAGCCCCTATGGTCTTGAGGAGAGTTCCTTGGGTTTGGGGGCGGATCGTCCCTATTATTCTCCTGGGAGGAGTGATGTTGGGATTCATCCCCTATCGCGAGTACTACGCGAGGATATCGTCCATTGGAGGTAGTGTCCCGATCCATCATAGATCTGTCATTGGAACGAGCCTCCGGTAAACTTCTTCGACCATATGGGAGGTTGGAACATGCGGGTGACAATCCTAACATAGGGCTCACGTTGTCCACATGATTACCCTAGTGGTCATGAGATCGAAAGTTGACCCCGTAAGCTCTGATGTACTCATTCATCAACTGATTTACATCATTGTCGGACTCATTGTCAGGTGAGAGATCGTTGAGATCTACTCGGTCGTTCCTCGGCTCCTGATCAGTCGAAGGGGTGAAGTTGTTGTGGAACCCCTCGTTCGAGAGCCGGTTCTCACCACAGCTTGTGGCGGAGATGCAATGGTGATTCATTGGAATCAACAGCCGGGATCCCCACGTTTGGCGCCATCTGTCAACGATTGGTAAACCGTCAATCTTACGTAATACATAGAGAAATGAGAATAGGGGATTGTCTCCGGAAGCTAATCACAAATCGGGCCACTGGCGAGAAGATTCATATAGGTTTGGGCCTCCCTTAGAATAACAACCCTATGTCCAATTGGTTTATATTGATCTCAAGCCAAGGTACAAGAGGGTGTGTCTAGTCTTAGATGGGATCTACAACTAATCGAAGATGGTTGTCGAAAATAATATTCCCTTCTACTTGCAGGAAGTCATCAGGCTGATCTTCTGGTTATCCAAATGTGTGCTATCTTGGTCTGGCTCAAGACTTGATTGAACTTGTAGGTCTTGTAGTCGATTTAACTTTTCTTCTCCGAAGATCCTCGGGATCCTTTTATAGAAGGTGTACCATATTGTTGGAGATACGGACTCGTCTTTGAGTAGAACTCCATCATCCTTAAACATCGAGATTGACTATCTAGTTTAAGGAGTCCCAGATACCTATGAGTGGTTTCTTTATAGACCTAGAGTCTTTCTTCGAGGAGCGCATCTTCCCAGGTAATTAGGGTACCCTTAGGTCTCTCGTGTATTCGTATATGGATACTGTCGTCGTATATAGTAGTTATGTACTACTCATCGTCAGTATATAATTGTATATTTTGGTTAAAAATCCATACATGTTAGGAAAAAGCAGCATACATTTGTTTTTCTGCATAGGTCACAGATGGACATATTTTCTAACCAAAATCTATAGGTATGTTCTTCGTCTCACAAAATATATTTTTCTCGGATTTTTTTAAATTTCCATATGCATGCTTATTACGAGACATATTACAAAGTGTAATATTATTGTGCTGGACCTAGTGCAATGTGAAAAGACATACAAAACATTGTGCAAAATGACATAAGTGATGATCTACCTGTGCACTTTACTTCATACTGGTTTGATCCCTTCCATCGACAACGGCTGACTTCATATTAAAGAGTACATGCACATGCATGAGGCCCAGTTTGAAAGTGGAGTATTTTAATTTAAGCTAAATACAAAAACTTTATCAATAAATATCACTATTCCAAACACTTCCTAAAGGGGAAAAGCACGTTCCCGCGTTTCGTGTGCCCTTGCAGCCTCTGTAAAAATCTATAGCGCGTGTAGTAGACATGCATGTGTGCTCTCTCCAAAAAGCAGTACCAACAACTTGCTCTTCTTGATCAGCTCAAACAATAGGACTCTTTGATTTGTTGTTCAAAAAAGAATGCGGGGTAAGTTCAAGGTCAACTCTGAGCTGCTCCTGTAATGGTTGGGTTGCGTCGCGTTAGCAGTTTGGCATCCACGGTAAAGGAGGCGAGGCCAGTCTCTCATTGCCATTGGGGGCACCGTAGCACATCTATTGTAGCAATTTGGGGCACTGTTCTACCTTTACCATAGCAATTTGTTGTTTCCCCCGATCAGGTCGGTAATACGAATCTAAATTGACAGCCCATCCATCGCAGTCAAATCTCCGTCACCTCTGCAACCGATCAATTTCCTTGCTTTTGCCAGTAGACTCATCAGCTGACAATTGCAACTTGTCCATTGGATACTATTGGAAACATCTGGATTGGCTGTCCCTTCCGTTTCATGTACACAGCTACAGAGCTGACGAGGCACTCCAATTCAATCCATAGTGGACAGGTGCACACCTGTTGGAGTAGTTTTCTTTGCTGTTCCCTTCAAGACTAACCTGATTACATGTTACCTGCAACAAGCCACTCCTGTGGCCGCCGCTCCTCCCATGCTTTACACAACAGTAACTGCCATCACACTGCCGGCCAGGGATACTAAATTTCCTCGCCGTGATCTTCAAACCAAAGCACAAGAAAAACTGCCTTGCTTTGGGTGGCTTCAAATCAATATGCTACACAAAACATTCCTTAAACCGAAGCATTTGACTTGTGGAAAGCAACCTTAGCAAGCACACCAACGAGACGGTGACCCTCTATTATATAAACCGGCCTCTTGTATTGTGTTGTCACAACCACGATGGAGCAAGAGAAACCAGAGACCAAAGCCATGGAGACCCTCACCTCGCCGTCTGCTATCCCGCGTTGCTCCGGCAGCGACGAGCTAGGACAGTCTATGAGAGTGTACTGCCCGGTGACCGGGAAAATCCCCTTCGAGTGGGAAGACGAGCCAGGGAAGCCCAAGAGCCCGCCAAGGGAGGACATCATCCCGCCACTGTGCCCCTCCCCGGCAATGCAGAGCGCGCGACTCACTGATCGTGACCGCCAGCAGCGGCGGAGTCTCAAGCGCCGGGCGGATCCGAGCTCGGAACAGGATGGCTTTGAAGGGTGCCTGCCTGTGAAGTTCCACCTGGGGAAAGCCATGAAGAGGTTGGACATCGTTTGCTTCTTTAGAGGAGAATGATCCTCAAGAGTTCAGACTTCAGAGGATGACAAAGTGTATGCATCAGACAAGTGCTATGCGTGTGGCCGTGTGCTATGCTGCATCTTTGCGACAAATGTAAAACATGTTGTAGAATTTTTAGCCTTCTGCACATGAATCAGCTGCAAAGAAAGATACAAATTACCTGTACGGCAAAAACGGATGTCCTATTTTTCTCTTTGTAATCACGGGATCACTGGGTGGAAAACAATCGTATTAATACACACACACAAAAAAAAACGAAGAAACCTTCAGGGAGAGTGTACAACAAAATTGCCTTTGCTGAACAAGAGAGCAACCAAGGTTTAAGCATCACAAGAGCAGCATCAGCAAACAAAAGTGCATGCTACTTGTCTACTCGACATCTCCATCCACCTCTCCTACTTATATGGCGTTGTTTAGCAATCCTGCCACCTAATATACTCGAACATGTAGATACCATGCCAACCATATAACACCAGTAAAATGGATAGAGTTATCCTATGAAAATAATGACAGATACTCAGATTCAAGGTGAAGGTATTCAGAACTATCATGCTGCAGCCAAATTTGCAATCATCACCAAAAATTTCATTCCACGGTGTATAACTAAAAGCAAAAGCTGTTTCACTTGGTAATCCATGTGGTGCATGCCTGAAAAAGATACTAAGAAACAAACACAAATGTAAGCATAGGAAATCAGAAGCACTTGAATACACGAGCATTGCTTGGGGCTCACCAAATTATATGCAGAAACATCATGCAAAGTTGTAAACCCATAGTTTCAAAATATGCCACCAAATTATGTTCTCCTGGAATGTCGATAGAGCACATGATGAAAACTGGACGAGGGAGAATAATATCTCATAGTCTACAAAGTTTGCAAAGTAACTAGCCATCAAGGTTATACATGCTCAGTGGACAGTAGCACCTCATGCCCTTCTATGTCCAGTGAAGTCCCATAGTCCATTACAAGTCTGCAACCCAACATCATAATATATTGACGCATGATCCTGCAAAACAGCATATTTTTTCATTAGCAAACCAGAAACTAAGAAATATCTATATCAGCAAGGTGCGAATACTTCAGTTATATCTAGGAGTTCAACAATTTTGTAAGATAGGCTAATCTCTAGGTGTATTATGACACATCAAAAGCTTTACATATCTTAGCTCGAAGCAAAATCACAAAGTAGGGAAATCATGAAAATCTGGACCATTATACCCATGGTAGAAGCACCTTTGCAAAATTCAGTCAATCAAATTTAGTACCATAAATTTATAAACACCAGTAGCAGTTTCAAAACTCCATTTACAGGTGTTACATTCACTTGGACAATTTTATTTTTATTACAAATGATCAGGCAAACAACTGTTACTGTTTCTGTACTTCCTAGTCGCATTGGGATATGTCTCGAAACATTTTACACATTTTATATGTGAAATATATTGCGCGATCTCATCAAAATTTACAGGAACCAATCTCCGTAATAACACGCTAGAAGAATGCACTAATCATATAAACATAACCTGGCACAAAAACCTAACAGCAAACTGACTTGTATTCAGGAATAAATTTATGAGAATAAGCTTCAAGCTAAGTGAAGGATTTAGAAAAACTGACATCCAGAACATCAATATGCTGTCATGCTTAGATAACATGCATCAGAATTCAGAACTAGTTAGAACATCTCATTTCCATAGTAATCCTGTGTAGCAATTTTTCATATAGCCTTGTTCAGTGTGAAATATACCAAAACAGCACCGTCATGGCCTGGATCTCAGGGAATTCACTAAGAACATATCTGGTTAGTAGGATTTGAACTAAATAGAAAAAACAAAATAGTTGTGAAGCCTGATTATGGGAAGCAAACAAGTTTCTTACTATTTGGCAGCTGAAGCAAACAGTCAGTCGGACCAAAATGGTCAACCAACATAAAAAGGCCAGACTACTAGAAAACTTTAGGATGCAATCAAATAGATTCGACAAGAAAATAACTACGGTCCTAACTTCAATGTTAAAAGGTTGTCCTCTATGGATCTTTATTTTAATCAGCGTTCACCTCACTTCTAACTAGCCAAAAGACAGCAAAGAGATCTAAACATAATGGTGCACTTCATGCACTCAGGAGTCAGGAGTATATGATCAAAACTGTTAATGAGTGTTGTGCACTCACTGTAGCTCAGCTTAATATGCAGCTCCATAATTTGTTCAAAGTAAAAATCTCTGGCGCACATATAGTTCATATACAGTGTTTTGGATTTTCTATAGTCAACACTCATGTATCTTCCCTAGGTAAAACATATCGTAGTTGTAGTCCTTGTTCGCCACCTATATTAGCAATAACAAGAAGAGCTAACAGCATAACACATCCACTCTTTCAGAAAATCGTAGCACAATTCAACAGACTTCTGTAATCAATAGAGTTGCAATTCATGCTTTTTCAGTAGAATTCAAATTGAGTAGCATTCTCCAAGCAAGTAAATGCAAAATTCAAAACAATTCAAGTGAAACAGATGAGAGCAAAATCCGAAGCTTTCCCCACCTCAGCGGTTGACCTCGGGCGGCAGGGGCCGGTTGAACCCACCACGGCGGTTCATGTACTGCCGCGGCTGCCGCTTGGTGACGGCGCGCACGCCGCTAACGTCGGCGCCCGGAACGTACTTCCCCTTGGTGGAGTCGAACCCGACGGGGATCCCCATCATCTTCATCACCTCCAGCTCCTCCGCGTCCATGTCCCCGTCGCCCACCGTGGCCGCCTCCTCGACGCCCTTGGGGGCCGCGGGAGGGTCGGGCTTCTTGTCCTCCTTATGGTCGGCGGTGGCGGGTGACCCGTCGCGGCGGCGCTTGTGGCGGCTGGCGTCGGGGGAGCGGGACCGGTGGGAGTGGGAGTGGGAGCGGCGGCGGCGGGAGCGGTCCCGGTCAGCCGAGGGGGAGCGGGAGCGGGAGCGCTTCCGGTCGCGGCGGTGGTCTCGGTCGCACTCTCGCTCGCGCTCACGGTCGCGATCCCTCTCCTTCTCCCGGCCGCGGTCCCGGTCGCGATGGCGGTCGACCTCGCTGTCCCTTTCACGGTCGCGCTCTCGCTCCCGGTCGTGGCCGCGCTCGCGAGGCTTCTCCTTGTGGCGGCGGCGGTCGGACATTTTCTTCGGCGAGGAGAAGCGGAGGAGGTAGGGTTTGCTGCTTCTTTCGCTCAGGTCTCCAGAGGAAACGGGGCGTTCCGCTTCCCCGTTCGGGAGAATTTGTTTTTTACAAAAAGAAATGAAATTCCTGAATAGACTTTCACACTACATTTCAAAATAGTTTATAATTCTCAAATTTTCCATTGCATTTAAAAAAATTAAAAATAGATATAAAGTCACGACTGAGTGCAGATATGCATTTTGATGGACAGTGAGGTTTAGCAATTAGATTGTGTTTCGTGTTACGTTGGATTATAATAATTCTATTTGGTTGAATCCGTATTACATATTTTGTTAATTGGTTACCTAGTAATAGTATTAATCTTCATAAAAGTTTAGAAGTGTGTCCTAGCTTATACAAAAACAAAAGATATATATCTATTTTTATAGTAAATTTAATGGTTTTATGTTTGGTATGTTAAGGAGTTAGTTAGGTTAACATCTGATTTGCTAATCATTATATCAACTTTTGCGTATCAATTTTCACAAAGTATATTAAATAAGTTCAGCACAAGTTCAGCAATCATATACTTGACCTTAAACCTGCTACAATAGTGATAATTCAAATGTGCACTCGAGAGCCCATGCTCTCGGGTAAAAGAAACAAATTTCCTCATTTAAAAAAAAGTACTAGTCTCGGTGGTTGTAGCGTATTGGTTAGCTTTAAGCTAAATTAATAATTAATTAGCGGCAGCGCTGCTTGGATTTGCATCAACAGTACAATGCTTGCGGTACTGAGCTCGGCCACACGTGCAATGGCCCATATGACCAGCTCGTCCTCAAGGGTGGGAGGGGGAGACAGAGGATGCTAGGCTGCGGCGAGATGGACACGAGATAAGAGGAGGTGGCCTGCAGCAAGAGGCACCGCGGAGGGACGGTGCTCACTGGCCGGGGAGGCGTGACAGCGGCTTCACCTCAGGAGGAGAGCATGGGAAGGCGTGGTGGTGCCATGGGCAAGGGGAACACGTACTTAGCAGTTGGATTTTGGATGCGATGAGCAATGGGAGAACGGTCCATGGGTGCTGGATTTTGTGGAGAGAGAGTGCTGAGGAGAGGAAGAAGAAAGAAGAAATGTGTTGTTTTGACTCGGGGGTAGTTTGGTGTTTTCACATGGCTTTTGGGGTGCACAGAATAAAATATTGTTATTTTAATTGAAATAGGACATTTTATCAAGAAAGCAATGTAAGATGGGGTATAAGATCAATTGCGTTGCAACATGGAGCATAGGATGAAAGTTCCAATAAAGATGGAGCATATGATCAATAGCCTCAATTGAAAAACTTACATTTTTTTAGCATGCTCAAAAAGGAAAATATTAGGACCAAAAATATCTCAAATTTTATTTTATTTTTCTCCCTTGGGAAAATTTCATATATCCTTAATTTGCTTTTTTTTCCCTGGGGCAAAGACACTTCCGGTCTCCCTTACTCCTTGTTTTTTAGGCAAAAGCTCTCTAGCCCTAGAGGTCTTGGATTGCATTAAAATATCTTAGTACACCACATTTTACAGAAAAGCCCATCGAAGATAAATAAATTGTGCGGAGACTTCTCCATATTACAAAAACACCTAGGATACAAAAGATGAAATAGATATCATCCTTGTGTAGTCAGCTTTGCCAAAGACACCATCATCAACGACAACTAGGGTGTTCCTGCCATCACACGCAGACATGTGCATAGCTTCCATTCATAAATAGACATCATGGGTAGCAAGAGCAGAGGGTCTCCTTGTCATAGGTTGAAGAAGGTGACAGTCGAGACCGGATATAGATAGTAGAGTCATCAGCAATCAACCCAAGAACGCCTCAACAACTGCCAAAGACATTAAATGGAAGGGCCTTCAACTCTAGAAGCCTTCGAGTTTGACCTGGTGGGAGTTTGATTTGAAGATCTTCCATCTCAAAAGGAGGACCATGATGCCCTGTAGAAGGAGGAGAGGCAAGAAGAACGACCACTGCCAAATCAAGCCATTTATTGGAGGAGGGGGAGGCTTACTAGAATCCCTAGAGCTGGGAAATCCAAAGCCGTCATAGTGAGGGCCAATGGATCTTGGTGGAAAGTAAAGTCAAAGAAGCTCCATATGTACAAGTGGAGGTGGATCTCCGAGTCGACAAAGGAAACCACTTGTCACCAAAGTGGTCGTAGGAAGCGGAGCACTAACGAAGTACACGCCAGATCTAGGAGGATGAGCGCACCGAAGGGAAGGAGAGCTACATGAACTTAGTAAACTATATAGGGATGGGACCCTCACCTGACTCAATGCTAGCGAAAGCTGAAGACGAGAAGACGAGGGGCTGGAGGTCAAGGAAAGAAGAAGGGGGCGTTCAAGAGGTTACTCTGTGCAATGTTTTTCAAGGAGTGATAATCTTGTTTAAACCTAAATTAATATATACAAACCTTACTCCTCATTAGAGCACTCTCTCGAGAGTATTGCTCTAACTTGTGTTCTCGTAAAAACACATGCTTTTCTTTAGACAAGTGGACTCTAAATCTTGTTAAGCTTCTCGGGCCTTCTAATAATTGCCTATAATGGAACGTCACTGAGAATAGGCCTACAAGTCACATATAGATGGCACCAAACATCAAGATTAACAAGCCCAAAATATTAACTTAACCTAGCATACTAGGAATAATGCATTAATTAGGTTTAGCTACTCTTTGGTCACTCTTTTAAGGTCCAATTGATTGCTCTTGATCTTTGCAGCATCTCGAGCCTTCTAACAATCACCTATAATGGAATGTCACCGAGAATACGCTTCTATCATGTATTGATGTCGCCAAACACCACCTACTATATTCACTTGAACCCTGTGAAGACCAAATGCTAGGAATGATGCATTAACTAGGCATATCTACTCTCTGGTCACTCTTTAAGGTCCAGTTGATTGCTCTTGATCTTTCCAAGATAGTAGGATAGCCTATAGAGTAGCCAAGTAATTAACCCTCCCTAAACGTCCAAGGTTTGTCTCCCTAAAAGAAAGTAGGCATTATCCTCTTATTATGTTTGTAAAGAACCATTGTGCATTATCCTAGCCAAGTGTCAATCATTTCTGAAGTCTAGAAAATTAGCCCTCACAGCATAAGTGTAGGACCTTGCATGTCAGCTAGAGGAGGGGTCAATAGGCGTTTTAACATTAGCTACGATCTAGAGTGATCCTAATGCAGAATATAACTAATAAATTTTGCACAAGTTTTAAATCTAAAACAACTATACTCAACTAAATGCACCAACACCCTAAGTCTATGTCAAGATTTGCAATTCTAGAATGACAAGAAAGCAATGCAATTTCTCCATAAGATAATTTCACAAATATAAATTACAAGAAAGTAAAGAAGGCAAGGGACACAAATGATGTTCTCAAAGTTTAGATATCCACAAATATCCTACATCTTTATCACGGAATCTTGATCAGTCAATCAAGCTGACCCCAAATCGAGCACTTTACTCAAGATCCTTGACTCTAGTAAGCACTGGTCAATGTGGCTAGCTCTTTTTACTTTGGAGATGGTGAGATCTACAACCACTCATAATCCTCGGGTCTCTTCACAACCTTCATTGAAGAGATCACCAATCTTGCAATCATCAAACCGTCTAGGAGGCAGTGTAATGACTCATCCTTGTAATCTGGTGTAAATGAGATATTTGATAATCACCATACATGTAATAAAGTGTACTTTCCCTCAACTCAGTTCTGTATATAGAACGATTAAAATGACTCAAATTAAGAACCTTGTAATTTTGACCTAGAATAAACTTAAATAAATTAAATTCATGAAAATTTTATTCTAATAATTTTTGTAAGTCCTGAACACCTCAAAGAAGGTCTTTGAAAATTTTCAAGCAATTTGGAATGAATTTGCATATTTGCCTCGCCCGCATAACCCTGCACGCTAGCCTCTTCTCTGGCACTGACTAGCAGCGCCCGCTGGTCAGGTCTTCCCCTTCATGCAGATGGACGCGTGGCACGCGCGACCTGGGCGATGAAACAGCGCGGCCGACGGCTACCTGCCCTATCGGTCCGCCATTTGCCACTGCCATTGACATCAACGTTGCACCAATGCTCGCCCGTGGGTGTCACGTCCTTTCTTGCATGGCCACGTGCCCCACAACATTTGTCTAGAGATGTTAGAGCTGATGGCCGCCAACTCCGGCCAGTGTCACTCTTTACCCCTTCTCAAATCCATCACCCGTGCCCCCTCCTTTCAAAAACCTCACCATCCCACTCCTTGCTTTACCATGCATCTCCCCAAGCAAAATTGGAGCTGGCTGTTGTGCCCATCACTTGCAATACCTCCGCATTGGAGCTCCAACGAGCGCACCACTACTAGCATCGTGTCACACCCTGATTTCTAATGACCTGAAATTAGGGCTTACTTTGGCTCAAAGCTTAGCTTTATTTGGATCTTATTAAAACCTTGTTCCCAAGTCATGCTCTTATATGAAACCATGAAAGTGGTACCAACAAGAACCTTGTTCCCTTCCCCCTGACATCCTCACTCTCAAGATCCCATGGTAGTCATGTGATCATGTTTCCCCTCAATCTGTGTTATGCCGTAACTTCAAGGCTTTCTTCCCAAGCCACATCCACTTGTCCGTCCATATACCTACCAATGCATCCATCGATGCGTCTAGGCATCTATCTATTTACATTTGTCTTGCAACCACCTACCTATTTATCTACACAGCCACCTACATGTGTGGCAGTCCATCTACCTATCCAATTATTCATGCATCTATGGATGCATCTAAATGATCATCCATATAACTACCTGTCTAGTTGTCCATGTAGCTGCTTATTTCTCCATGTATATATGTATGTATATGTCCATCTATATACATATAGCTACCGTTGCCACCCTTTTTCCCTCTCCTGGAAAGGTCTACCCCTAATATACCTCTCCCTTTGCCTTCGGCAATTCTCTTCTTCACCACCTAAGTGATGTTCTGAATATTGAGTTGTGCCATCTCAACCTCTCCCTGGTCTCCCAAACACAGTTTTTTCCGAAACCCTAAATCCCTCGACACATCTTGTTTTCCCTATATATTTTACCATATAAACGTTTGCCAAAATCATATATAGGGAAAACCCAAAAAATTCTATAATGTGAAAATAGGCATTTCCATCTGAACCATATAAATTAAAAACCTTTCAAAATATTAAACATTTATTCGTGGGCTTATTTCCATTTCGACTCACAAAATTTGAAATAAAGTTAACTTGACAATTGCCCAACCCATGCTGCTTTACTACTCCACAAATTTCCAAATTATGGGGCAGGTGATACTTCAAAGGTTTAATAACTTTTATTCTCCTTTATAAACAAAAACCCGCTCCTAAATGTATTTTCCAAAAAAAATTGCAGTATTGGAAATTAGGGCTGAAACCCTAATCTAATACTTCATGGGGGCATTTGACCCCTAAAAATTTCCATAAAATTTCCCAAAGCTACTGACATCAACCCTAACCACTTTATAAAATAATATTTTGAACTACAGTACAAAAGTTTCAAATAGATTCAAATTTTGTCTTTGAGCTATTTTTGAATTTATGCTAATGCCATAATTTTTAAAACCTCAGAAAATTCCACAAAAATTACAGGAGCTGCCTTTCAATATCTATATCCCAAAACCATGGTTTGCCCTACATGTGCTTTTCAAAATTTTTGAATAATTTCAAAATTGAATTCCAGCTGATTTTGAACATAGCTCAATTGCAATTATTTTAGACCTCAGAAAAATTTCATAATTTTTGTGGCATATCCTCTACTCATATACTTCTATTCAAAGATTATCCACGAAAAATCAGAGAAAGTCTCCCCTATTCTTCGTTGTTCTTCTTTACACAACTTTTTCTTTTTCTTTGTTAAGTGCACACTTCCTCTACCAAACTAACCTACCCCCTTCTCTCTACTAGTGGACCTAGGCCCCGTAGGTTAGCTCCTTATTCCCCAATCCTTTCTTCTTCCTCCCTCCCTCTCCCTCTCTCTTCTATTGCCAAGCATGGTGCACACGGTGCTCCTCTGCGCCACGCGACCTCCAGTCACCAGCTCCACGCGAAAATCAGCGCCTGACCACCCCTGTAGCTCCCTCCATCGGGTCTCGGTCGCCCTTGGCCACGTGCTCCCCTCCTCTTCCTTATCCTCTCCCTCCATTCTCTTTAATGCCGAGTGCCCCCATTGCTCCTCTACCTTCCTTCCATCTCTCTTAGTGCCCTACTCTTCCTGGCCACCCTCTTCTCCCCTCTACGTCCTAAGCTCACCCGCGGAGGCCCTAGCCGGCTCTTCTCCTCCGGATCCGATGAGGAGCTCTGCCACCCCTGCTCGGTAGGATCCGCCCCTCTGGTGACCCCCTTTTCTCCCTTTCTCTTCATGCCCTGCTTTTCAATCCTCGCTGACCACTCTCTCTCTTCCATCACAGATATGAAGCATGCCAGCAAGCGTCTCCTCCCCGGAATTACCCAAGCACCGGCAAGATCTCCATCACCCCTTGCCGCTGCTCAGGCCGTCGTTGTTGCCTGCCACCAACTCCATCTAACCTGCCAGACCTCCCTGACTAGGCGATAGTCCTCGCCAGCACCACCGTTGGCCATTGGTGAGTACCGATCCCCAGCTACCTTTCACCTGGTTCCTCTCTCTAACATAGTCGGTTAACCCTAATTCCTGTTTGTGCATGCAAATAAAGGTTTAACACCACGGTCCCACTGATAGACCGTCCCCACCGGTAGGATTAAGTGGAGACGTACTTCTCTGTTTATGCCTCTCTTCTTTGAAGATGTACTCCTCTTTGTTGCTCTCGGCTAAATATGTTTTCCCTTCCGGGTAGCATATTTCTTCCTGTTCCTTGATCCAGAGCCGTATCCTGTGTGCCAAAAGCGTCTTCCTCATTGGCACCTTCGACGTCACCTTTCCCTCTCGGCTGGAAGCTTTCCCCTCTTCTTTTTCCCTTTCGACAAATAGTCGAAGGTTCATTTCTCCTTCGTTGTAACTCCAAATGACATGATTCATTTTCCTATGTTCTTATCAATTCAAATCCTATTCATAAGTACCACTCTCATGATTTTTGAAATTGTTTAAAATTCAAATTTTAATACATTCAAATTTGAATGTATTATGCATACCTCCTTCAATATAGCTCCAAATGTATTGATTTTTTCCTAGTATGATCTCAAATCTAATTCAACATTTTGGTACCAGTAGGTTTATGACACCCTGTTGGCTATTCTTATGACTTATAGATATTTATATCCGTAGGCGCACAGAAAAGCCGTTGTAGCATTTCACCTCGAAAGTATTACAGGGTTTATCGAATCCACGGGAAGCAAATAGGTTTGAGCAGGGATATTAGATTCTCAATATATCTTATATATTTATCCAACCCTCCATCACTTAGAAAGGACGAATCTTTCCTTAGATAGATAAGGATAGATGACCACTAGGTATGGGGACTGTAACCTACTCAAATAACATCTAAGAGAGGAGATAGCTAGCAGGTGTATAAGAGTGCTGATTCCTTGTTATAGTGATACAAGGGGAGGGAAGAAGGTAAGTATTTTAGTTATCAAGCAGTTGTTAGGTCAAGATTCAACGATTCAAAATAACCAGTATCAAGATTAGATGTTGTCACTGACTAACCCTAACAATTAGAGGTGTAGCTGGATGAAGTCTGAAATGACTCTCCGAATGCTCCTCTTATAGTCGTGTCTGACTACACAGAGGTGGAGCTTGGCTACAGTTAAAGCTATTGTCTCATCAGTATCACTATAGTGGTAGGCTCTAGGTATAGGGAGAGCCTTTTCACGAGTTGTCCCCTCCGTTAACCGAACTCTGAATGGCAGTAAGCTAGCCCCTAGGCTACACTGTTCATTCCTAGTAGTTTAAACTCAACTAATCCAGGAAGGGTAAAGGATTACCCTACTCACAGGTCCTTACTTTAACAGCTGTTTTGATAGAGAGAAAAGAATGCAGAAAGATAACTTGATAAATAAAATACTCAAAGATCACAATATTAATATTTCAATATTCAACTATAGTAAACAGGATACATGGAGCTAGACACATACCGAATTATCGAAGAAGATTTCCCCAGAACCTTGGCTCGCAAGCCGACTCTTCCTCCTAGCTACATTGCGACTCCGATGTCACCTACTCTACTCTACCTAGAGCTACAAGTGAGGTGGTACCTCAAGAGGAGAAGGAATGAAGTGGTGATGATCAAATGAGGGAGAGGGGGAGGTTTTTATAAACCGGCCGACCTAAAGGGGGTCGACCGATCCTCCCCACGTGGCAAATCTGCTATAGGGCGGCGGACCTAGTTAAGTCAGTGGATTTTTGGGGCTAGCCAACCTAGTCTGGTCTAGCCGATCCTTGATCAATGACTGAGCTTGATCTCGGAATGGCGCAAAGGTTGGAGGTGCGACAACTCTTCGGGCGAAAGGATAAGTCCCCGGGCATTTTTCTTGGGCCGTCCGACCTACAGGCTAGGGCTGGCCGACCTACCCAGAAGGGTGGTCAGTGCCTCCCCCTCTTCCCACGTTAGATGATGGTGCTCCGAGGATAAATGTTGGCAGCGGTAGATGGGTTTGAAAAGGTTCTCCGGATGGTGATATTCGTCTTTATTATATTTTTGGTATTCTTGGGAGGAATTCTTTATTTTCCGCTAAACAAGTTGACGTACCAAAACTTGAGGAAATCAGTTGATATAGATGCTAATTTGTATAAAAAGATCATATGACCTTGCCTTTTAAGAGGATTCTGGGGTTAAACAGCAGAAATATCATGCGTCAACACAACTAATTTTTTTATTGAATACCATATAGGGATATGAAACCCTAGATTGTTCCATATATTTTAAATGAATATATTTTGGTATATTACTCCAAAAATGTAAATAAAATTTATAGAATATTTGAAAGTCATTTGTACCCTCTGGGCCAACAATAATTTTAAATTCCAATGTATTGAAGTAATAAAAGCCATGTGCTGCAAATATGAATATATTCGAAATTCTATTGATAACAAAGATATATTTATATACTTTTCTAGGGCACTTTATGTATGTTTATAAAATATTTTCAAACCTTATTACCTTCTGTGCTCAAATAAAGTTTGAATCTAAAATATATATTTTCATGTCAAAGGGATACAAGCTAAAGAAACCTTACCTATTAAGTATGCCTTGAAACTCGATATCTTACCATACTAATTCCAATTAGTCATTTATTCTCTTAGGACTTCCAAAACTAGAACCTACCTCTAACATGTCATGTTTGTTTTGTTTGAATCTTATTTGGGTTTGTCTCGAGTTGTTTGCTTATGTGTGACTTTTTCAACATGTAATTCCCGACATTACGACGAATCGCGAGAAGGAACTTCAGACTCTCACGACATCAAGACCAAGTCCCATACTTGCCAAGAAAGCTTCCCCACTTTGATCATATTGGACCCATATTTTCAAATATGGTATCTTGTTTGCGAAACTTGCATGCTATGTTAGTATGGACCGTAATTTTATATTAACAATAGTTATGACCCAGTAATTGCAAATGACCTAGTTGGATCAATTACCCTTGTCACCTTAGGATTACTCACTAGCTATTGTAGCACTAGTGATGACCTAGGTAAAAATGTATGGATATACCATGGCTTAGACTTGCAATGGAGAAATCCATGTTTTAGCAAAGAGATGTGGAACATTTAGAAACATTTTTGAGGTGAGTATTTTGGGGACAATGATTGTACAAGGAGTGTTTCAGAAATTGTTTTATGTCAAAACTCAATAAAATAAAATAGAGATGATTTGGATCCGGGTGGAAAATATAAGACGGTGTTTGGTGGAATATTGATGTAGATGATGGAGCCCTGTTGTGGCATGGCTATATTAGCCTTTTATGGTAGGGCTATGGTACCATGATGTGGAGTCATGCTCGGATCATCAACCAAGGACTGAACCTAAGTGCCGCTCACCCAAGTTCATATCTACGTCCACACGCCCAAATGGGAAGGGTTTGACCTAGTATTCCGGGTTAGTACTAGCGTACGAACCAGTAGGCGTTAGGTGATATGTATGGATGAAGTTGCGGCTTCTGTAGAGAGGTTTATGCATTGTTGTGTAAGGTTATACTCGACACAAAGGTGGAACACTACTCTATTTGTAACGTTGTGGTGAATTCAAATTAGAGATGGCCAAGTCCATCTGGTGGGTTCATCGTCAGGGCTAGATGGAAGAAGAGTCTCGTTGTGACATCCATGCTAGTACACCTCGTGAAGTGTACTCTTCAGGCCTTGGCAATAGGGGAGAATCACATCTTGTGGGTAAATCCATAAAACCTCTGCAGAGTGTTAAAATATCTTCGAATAGTCGTGTACACGGTTATGGACACAACTTAGTTAAGCCACACATTGGTTAGACTATGTTTTCAGGATTTCAAAATGTGGGGCATGGGTTTAAGGAAGTGAGCATGACATGTTCATAGTGTGTAGTGTGAGCTACAAATGAGGTAGCGGGAGCTGCAGAAGTATGGCCAACGCTGGACTATGAAGGAGTAGTCCAGGATGGTGGATAATGATGTGAGTTGATAGTCGGAACTATCGGTATTTTAAATTGTGAGACGGTAGCTAGGGCTACGTGTCAATTGGAAACCATGAGGGTTTGGAATTCTTTACTATTCTTTAGTATTGATACTTCAAATGCAAACTACATTCTCACACAATATGCAATAGAGAGTAGAGCCACTCTCCTGACAAAGTGAAGCATGAATATAGCCGTTATATTACCTTTGTGGTATGCTTGCGAGTACATTCAATATACTCACTTGGCTTGTTGATTTGGTCAAACGAAGAAGATTTCTACTCCAAGAATGATGGCAATGTTTATGAAGGTTAGGTCGTAACTCCAGTCAGTTGTCTATCGGATTTGGCATATTGATGGGCATTTGCTATGTATATCTTTTCTGCTGCAAACTCTTAGCCCATGGGCTACAGGTGTAAGACCTCGACCTCGACAGTTAGTTGATGTATCAGAGTTTGATATATACACATATGACAATGATATACATGTTAACTTGCACTACTGCAGAAAAACCCACCAGTGACTGGCCAAAAAAGCCCAGTAGTGACGAGCGGGCCGGCCCCTCACTGGTGATCCGCCACTGGTAAGTGGTTATCAGTGACGGGCTACCCGCTCATCACTGGTGATCTATTTATCAGTGACGGGCGCGTATATGAGCCCGCCACTGGTGATATATTTACCAGTGACGTGCGGGAGTTGCAGCCCGTCACTGATAAGCTCTACAGCAGTGACGATCTCTCGGGGCCGCACGTCACTGCTGTTATGAGCAGGCCTAATTCAAAATTGTATTTATATGTACAATCAGCAATTAATAATTAATAATTATATTTATATGTGCAATAGCAATTAATATTCAGTGACGGCACACATATATCACAGTATATATCCATGCAACTTGAAACCACAAACACAATATATTCTCGATATATAATTAGATGTTTCAAACTGAGTACGAAAATAACAAGTGCCAATACGTAGATATGTCCACAAGCGTATAAAGTAAATCAGTTTGGGAATATAGGACCACAAACTCAATACATATGCAATGTTTTTCCCTCCTCTAGGGTCTATCTTCACGCTTTTTTCCCTCCTCTAGGGCCTAGCTGCATGTAGGCGATTGCGTCTTCTTGGGTCGGGATTTCACGAACTCGTTGCTCTGAGCGAGCGGCATGTTCCTCCCTTGGGTCAATGCCGGCGTAGAAAAGCCCAGTATCGGGGACGACATCCTTGTTGATGATATTCGCAAACACATTCTGGAGGCGTGCAAACTCTTGCTTCCAGTCATACGGCTTGTGCTCGAGGTTATTACTCCACTTGCGTAAGTCGTTAGGTTTGCAAAACGTGTTACGCGCCCGTATAAAGTCATCCATGTGGGAGCAGACGTAGTAGCCACACGTCACACTATTCTCCGGCTGCTGTCTGCAACAGAAATCAGTCACGTGTTTGAAGCGTGGACCACCACTTCTTTTTACCATAGTTCCTCCCCTGTGTGCAAAGTCAAAGAGAGCATCATCCAGAACTTTCTTGAGTAGGGTGTAGTTTTTCTTCACCCTTTTCATGGAATCATAGTAATAAGCCTTGCTTTCCTTCGGCATTAGCACTAAGAGGATCCAGTGGTCACTGCGCAAACATATCAAGAAACCAATATTAACCCATGAAGTTGGCTAGGTGCACAAGCAAAAGAGAAATTTACGAAAGCACAACATAGAGAAGGACTTACATGGGATTGTAGGGCACGAGTATGACTCACGAGGTATTCTTTCATAATCTCTCTACCTTGTTGAGAGCGAACGTTGTTCTCGTGCATGTGATACGGATTTGCTATTTCAACATCGAGAATCTTCAGGCATCTGGTCTCTCTGGCTAGGTGCAGCGCCCATAGCCTGATGAAGGATGCTTCGAGCCGATAAAGATTGAACATGGCGAAGATCTCTGCAAAGTCCAGATAGAACTTGTCCGCGGGATACTACTCGACAAAATTGAAACCCTCTGGCACCTTCACCGTGTAATATGAGACATTACTTTCATCGGGTCCTAATTCCAGCTGTCGAATGTTCTCATGCAGAATCTTCATTTCGTTTGCGAGGATGTCGAACTCATCCCTTGGTACCATGGGGTGACCTGGGACATGATAGGCCCGCCATTGACGACCCGTTGCTCCCTATCCTGATTGGGAAGATGCTGGGTAGGTTAAGGATTTTTTCAACCTCGCATCACCCTGTCTATCGTAAGTACCGGTGCTAGCATGTGTCTTCTTCGACCCTTTTTTCCTCGTACGCTGTATGTCCAGAGATACGGCCCTCTGACCAGCCATCGCTTCTTTGGCTGCGCCCATGAGTGTTTTAGGAGTCAACTTCGTCTGGGCTTGCTCGTCATGTTGGGGTGGCGGCGTATCTACAAATTCTCGTGCCTCTTCGTCACGAGGCATGCCATGCTCCGCGCCCTCCTCGGCATCCTCCATCTCCAGATCCCTATAGGATAGAGGTGCGCAAAGACCCAAAGGAGATGGTCTTGCTGATGGACTGTGGGTGTGGCTCGGCAACGGTGGTAGACGATTGGAGGTCTCAATCAACTTTATCGCGTCCTTCGGCCACCTAAGAAAAAACCCCTTGCAGGCTCCTAGTTTTTCATATCCCTCTTCAGGGGGTCATTCAAAACCAAGTCCTCAAAGGTGCCGACCATCTTAGTCAACTCCACCCTCGCCAAGTTTGGTGGTAAATCCACACAGTGCATCCTGTTTTCCGGTGTTATTGGGTGGACTCGACCGTATGCGACCGTCACCATCGAGCCGAGCACTTGGGTCTGAAGATGGCACGGAGTTATTACCTGTGAAACATATATACAGGTCGTCGATGTTAGAGTCCAAACAATGAAATCTATACGACACCATTACGATTTGTTGAGCCGACGACGCTTACCGTTAGGCCGTCGATTGAATTTGGCGACCCGGGGCCAATGCCCGATACAGATGGGCTGCTACTCCTTGCAGCAGTGAAGGGCGGCAGCTGGGTATCCAGATTAAAGGGCGGCGGCCGCGTGCAAGGATGCATGGGTGGACGTTGTAGTTGCTCATATATAGGCCCTAATATACATTTCACCGCCGCCTCCACTCGCGCATCGAATTCTTTATCTTGCTTGGCTTTCCTCCTCTCGCGGGCAACCTCATGGGTTTGGGGACAATAATCAGCCCATCAAGCCCCATACCCGACCCCCATCACGTGGCCACGAGTCTCCGGCTTCCCGAGAGCCTTGTTGATAGGGTCTTGCCACCTATCGCTATCGACAGAGTCCTGTGAGCTCTCAGGTTGCTGGCTTAGCTTTTTCTGCAAGCAACATGAACCATTTAGAAACGTACCTTTCCGGAAAATAATCTACGTGGGACAAATAAAGTAAAATGGGTTCAGAGGTTACCAATTCTTCGTGCACGTCCTTCATTTTCTCGTGCGTGAAGATCGGTTCCACCGTCGCAGGGTCAAATTTTGCACGGGCCCTCACAAAATCCTTTCCGTGCCCTTGCTGGATGTCCGAAAAAGGGGGTTCTTTCCCAGCCGCAATGAACCTTGCATCCTCCTTGTCCCATTTTGGCTTCTTCCCTTGGTAACCACGGCTGCCGAGTCTGTGGTTGATGCGCACGGGGGTGCCCGATCTTCCGTCAGGAAGGGATAATCACGATTGTGGAGAACTCGACGTTGACGATCCGGCTTCCAATCAGAACTGATCCGAACCCTGCGATCGCTACACCACGGCTCCGTTGGTTATCAACCACGCGCGCACGCGGTTGACCTCGCCAAGAAGGCTTATCCCTGCATGCGAATCGAGAACACAAGCAAGAACACAGTAGAAACAATCTCACAAACGAGATGATTGTTTGATTACTCGAAGTGGGGTTCTACAAACTGATGAAATCAGCGAGACTGCGATGGCAGAATAATTCTAAGCAAAACCCCCCTAAACAATGACGGCTACCAAGTATTTATACCTAGGGTTTCTGAGAGTTTCACCCTAAACCTGGGCTTAAAACCCAAAACGAAAACAAGGCCCGAAGTGGCCCAAAACGGTGTCGCAGCACCTGACGACTTGTTCTGACAATTTCAATGTCTATGTAATTATTCATAATGTGGCATCAGATCCATTGGAAAGGTGTCGTTGTTATCTTTTCAACGCATACAAGAACTCTTCAATCGGACTCCGTATGAGAAAGTTATGCCCCATTGTGGATAAGGTACGATTAACAACCTTAAATTTGTCTTCAAAACAGCCCGCAACATTGTGGATAAGGTACGATTAACAACCTCCGTTTGTCCATCGGTTTGTGGGTGGCATGTAGTAGAAAATAACAACTTAGTCCCCAACTTGCTCCATAAGCTTCTCCAAAAGTGGCTCAAGAACTTCACATCCCGATCGGAAACAATGGTGTTGGGAATTCCATGGAGGCGAATGATTTCCCTGAAAAATAAATCAGCAATATTTGTAGCATCATCGCTCTTATGACAGGGTATAAAATGTGCCATTTTAGAAAATCGATCCACCACCACAAATATACTATCCCTCCCCCGCTTTGTCCTAGGTAATCCTAAGACAAAATCCATCGATATATCCTCCCAAGGAACACTAGGAATAGGAAGGGGCATATAAAGACCATAGGGGTTTAAGCGTGACTTAGCTTTGTTGCATGTAGTGCAGCGTGAAACGTAGCACTCGACGTCCCTCTGCATCTTTGGCCAAAAGAAGTGTGTGGACAGCACGTCTTCTGTTTTCTTCACTCCAAAGTGTCCCATCAAACCACCTCCATGAGCTTCCTGTAAGAACAAAAGGCGAATGGAGCTAGCTGGGATGCATAGCTTGTAAGCACGATATAATAACCCTTCATTCAGCACATACTTATTCCATGTTCGACCCTCTCTACAGTTTTCAAAAGCATCTCTAAAGTCTGAATCAGTGGCGTATAACTCTTTTATTGTCTCTAGGCCAAAAATTTTATGATCAAGTTGAGATAACATAGTAAATCGCCTAGATAAAGCATCAGCAATGACATTGTCTTTACCCCGTTTGTGCTTAATAATATATGGAAATGACTCTATAAACTCAACCCATTTTGCATGTCGTTTATTTAATTTTGCTTGGCTTCTAATATGTTTCAAGGATTCATGATCAGAATGAATGACAAACTCCTTAGGCCAAAGATAATGTTGCCAAGTTTCTAACACCCGAACTAAAGCATATAACTCTTTATCATAAGTAGAGTAGTTCAAAGTTGGCCCATTCAATTTCTCACTAAAATAAGCAACGGGTTTACCTTCTTGTAGCAGCACTCCTCCTATCCCAATACCACTGGCATCACATTCAAGCTCAAAAGTCTTACCAAAGTCGGGGAGTTGGAGTAGAGGGGCATGTGTAAGCTTCTCCTTAAGCATGTTAAAAGCTTGTTCTTGTGCTGGACCCCATTGGAAGGAAACTCCCTTCTTTGTTAACTCATTCAATGGGGCAGCGATGGTGCTGAAATTCTTCACAAACCACCGGTAGAATCCTGCAAGTCTATGAAAGCTTCTCACCTGGGTGACAGTTTGAGGGGTCGGCCAGCTCTTGATGGCTTCAATTTTCGCTTCATCCACCTCAATACCCTGTGGAGTGACAACATAGCCAAGAAAAGAGACACGGTCCGTGCAAAAGGCACACTTTTCAAGATTACCAAACAAGCATGCATCTCTCAATGCATTAAAAACAGCACGCAAATGGTTCAAGTGTTCATCATTAGACTTGCTATATATTAAGATATCATCAAAGTAGACAACCACAAATTTTCCAATAAATACTCTTAAAACTTCATTCATGAGACACATGAAAGTGCTAGGTGCATTAATTAATCCAAAAGGCATGACTAACCATTCATATAAACCGAACTTAGTTTTAAAAGCCGTTTTCCATTCATCCCCCAATTTCATTCTAATTTGGTGGTACCCGCTACGCAAGTCGATCTTTGTGAAAATGATAGAACCACTCTACTCATCAAGCATGTCGTCTAACCTAGGAATAGGATGACGATACCTTATTGTAATATTGTTAATGGCTCTACAATCAACACACATACGCCAACTACCATCTTTCTTAGGAACTAAAAGAACAGGAACAGCACATGGGCTAAGACTCTCGCGCACATACCCACGGTCCAGAAGGTCTCGGACTTGGCGCTGAATTTCTTTAGTCTCCTCCGGATTTGTTCTATATGCAGCACGGTTTGGCAATGTTGCTCCTGGGATTAAGTCGATTTGATGCTCAATACCTCGAATAGGTGGCAGCCCCGGGGGTATCTCCGCTGGAAACACATCTTTAT
Organism: Stipa capillata; assembly: GCA_019208055.1. Taxonomy (NCBI): domain Eukaryota; kingdom Viridiplantae; phylum Streptophyta; class Magnoliopsida; order Poales; family Poaceae; genus Stipa; species Stipa capillata. Next base: position 723,716 of record JAGXJF010001806.1, on the reverse strand, counting down.
ACTCCTGCAAAAGGTCAGTGACAGCAGGAGGCAAAGAACTAGAAGTATCATCAAATGAAAACAATGCTTCCTTGCATATCAAAGCATAGAAAGGAGAATCAAGCTCATTAATATCAACAAGATCAGATTTGGTAGCAAGCATAACACCCCCCTTCAATTTAATTCCCTCAGACTTAGAGCTAGTTACTTTCTTCTCTTTCTTAGTTGGGAAAACGGTGTTAGCAACTTGCTGATTTTCAGATTGCAGTGCACTCTCCTTCTTGCTATTTTCAGCACCCTCTTTCTCACATTGTATAATTTCAGTGGGCGTCATAGGAAGTAAAGTAATTTTCTTTCCCTTATGCATAAATGTGTATTTATTACTTCGACCATGATGGGTGGCATCGGTGTCAAATTCCCATGGACGTCCTAATAAAAGTGAGCATGCTTGCATAGGTACCACATCAAAATCAGCAAAGTCATGGTATGTACCAATGAAAAAATGCACTCTCGCAGATTGTGTTACCTTAACCTTACCGCTATTGTTGAACCACTGAATATGGTATGGATGAGGATGTGGACGTGTGGTCAAGCCAAGTTTGTTGACCAAGTCTGAGCTCACCAAGTTATTGCAGCTTCCTCCATCAATTATGACGCGAACGCGGCGATCCTTGACAATGAGGTACATTTGGAACAAGTTATGTCGTTGTAGTGTCTCCGCTTGTTCCACTTAAGTGCTCAACACGCGTTGTACAATTAAGGCCTGATATTTCTCTGTGGCGGCCGTGCCTAGAATCTCCTCGCCATCACTTCCCGTCTCATCGTCACCTGCATGGTTAGCCCCAATGGCAGAATCATCCTCAACATCAGTAGCACTAACATACCCACCATCCTTTGTAGCAAGGAATGTCCGTCGTGGGCTTGGACAGTCCCTCATAAAGTGGCCCTTCCCTTTGCAGTTATGGCAGATAGTCCCGGGGGAGCGGCCCGTGGAAGCAACCGATGAAGAGCTCTTTACCGGGGCAGGGGAACCTGCTGATTTACTCTTCTCCTCTAGTGCTTGTGACGATGCCGGTGCTGCTGAACGCGCCCTAGACATGTAGGGGGCAGCAGACCGTGCAGGAGGAGGTGGAGCTGACTTGACCGTTCCAGGCATCGATCTTGTGTCGCCGAAGTTGCTCTTTGGCTTTTGCTGCCTTCCCTGCAATTCTTTTTCTGCCAACATAGCAAGCTGGAACAATCTATTGAGCGAGTTATAATCCTTATAGTCAACTATGTCTTGTATCTCACGCCTTAATCCCCCAAAGAATCTTGCCATTTTATCCTCGTCATCCTCAACTACTTCACAACGCAACATTCCTATTTGTAGCTCTTGGTAGTACTCCTCAACAGATCTATTTCCTTGGTTTAAGCGTTGCAATTTTTTGCACATTCCACGTTTATAGGTGGGAGGAACAAATCTACTACGCATAGCTCTCTTTAACCTAGGCCATGTATCCGGTGCTAAACCAGCTTTTACTAATTATTCCACCAAATGATAGCAAAATCAGTGAACTCACTAGTGGCTTGTCTAACTCTATGAATTTCTGGAACTAGATGGGAATTGAATTTTTGCTCGACTGTCATCTCCCAATCCAAATAAACTTCAGCATCATAGGAACCAGAAAAAGATGGTATACTGAACTTAACATTAGCATAATAATCATCATGTGCACGTCTAGGACGAGGATTTGTGTCATTACCTCCCCTACCTTGTCGACGTGGATGTCGTCGTTCTTGATGTGCCGCGTGAGGAGCGGGGCGACCTCCAGCTGGAAGTCCTGCTCTGGCGGCAGCTCGGTCATACTCATCCTCATCTTGATCAGTGTCATCCGCCTCGAGATCCTCCGATTCAGCTCTATCGGAAGGTGGCTGCTTCTCTAGGTTATCTATCCTGGTGATGAGGGTGGCGATACTCCTCTCTATCCTCTCTAATCGATGCTCATTATCTTGGTTGCTCTTGCTAATATTTGCATTGATATCTCGCAGCATCGTTTGAAGCTCTAACTTAGAAACACATTCATCTCCATCATCTTGATGTGCCGCTGGTGATCCTGTCATGGTTAGTGAAAACAAGGAACACACAAATGTATAAAGCTCCTACGAACTACTAGGATGTGGAGTCGCTCTCACTCAAGCGTCTAACCACGCTCTTGCAAAGTTCTTACCAACGTAGCAGGTGGTACAACCGGTGGCTTGTTTGTGATACCGTTGAAGATGTGAGTGTAGCGATTGCCGGGTTGAAACTGTACTGATCAAAAGAGAGTGGAGCTTGGAAGGTCAATTTGGTAGCAAGGATTAGCAAAGTTCGACAACAGTTAGTAAAGCTCAATAATAATTCAAGGTACTTGTCTCAATTGCTGGCCTAAACATGTTCCTAGCACAGAAGTATACCAAAGTACCAAGAAACAGAAGTATACCAAGGTTTTTTTTCTTCTTCTTCTTCTTCTTCTTCTTTTTTTCTTCTCTTTTTCTTCACTATTTTTTTTCTTTTTTTCTTTTTTTTCACAAAACTGCTCAAAGAATCAAGCGAAAGGGAAAAAACAGACTACCTGGGAATAAAACTTCCAGAACTCTATTTTCCAAGGTGAATTTGGCCTTGCCAAAACCAACAAAGTGGGTGGGGATCAGATGCAACTTTTCGTTCCGGTCGTTTTGACGGGTGGTAGAGCTCAAACGGAGTTCGTATGACAAAGTTATGGCCGTTTTACCGAGGCACTATGAATTCGACTCCGACTTGGGTTCAGAGTTGTATTCGGATATCTCAAACCCTAAGTAACGGCTCGTGACTAAGAACACAAGTCTAAACCAGCAACCGGACGTTGACTATGAATCAAAACTCAGCAATACGACACTGTGACGAAATTGCAACGGCTCGGAGCTCTCGGACTGTGAAGGTGATATGCCCTAGAGGACTACAATTTTTTTTTGCTATATCTGGAGTTCTGGGACGATGGCAAAACTAATTGGATACAATGATACCTAACGGGCAACCGAAGCTCTGATACCACTTGATGCGCACGGGGGTGCCCGATCTTCCGTCCGGAAGGGATAATCACGATTGTGGAGAACTCGACGTTGACGATCCGGCTTTCAATCAGAACTGATCCGAACCCTGTGATCGCTACACCACGGCTCCGTTGGTTATCAACCACGCGCGCACGCGGTTGACCTCGCCAAGAAGGCTTATCCCTGCATGTGAATCGAGAACACAAGCAAGAACACAGTAGAAGCAATCTCACAAACGAGATGATTGTTTGATTACTCGAAGTGGGGTTCTACAAACTGATGAAATCAGCGAGGCTGTGATGGCAGAATAATTCTAAGCAAAACCCCCCTAAACAATGACGGCTACCAAGTATTTATACCTAGGGTTTCTGAGAGTTTCACCCTAAACCTGGGCTTAAAACCCGAAACGAAAACAAGGCCCGAAGTGGCCCAAATGGTGTCGCAGCACCTGACGACTTGTTCTGACAATTTCAATGTCTCTGTAATTATTCATAATGTGGCATTAGATCCATTGGAAAGGTGTTATTGTTATCTTTCCAACGCATACAAGAACTCTTCAATCGGACTCCGTATGAGAAAGTTATGCCCCATTTATGTAGGTGCTGTCTGCTGAAAACCGAACCGAATTCGAAGTTGAAGTGGAGTCCGTCTTGACTTGGGGTGGTGCCTCATCCTCTTGTGGCTGGTCCAGTGGTGCTCTCCCATGTTCCTAAGAATCAAAATATCACCATTAAGTAGCATCCCATCCTTAGCCACATAATTATGGATAGCAAGAAACAAACGCACCTCATGATTAAGTCGTCGGGCACGGGAACGGGTGATTGGTCCTTGGATGATAGTGTGGGAGATGTCCTCATCAGTGGTCACCCACGATCTTCCCCCGCATGTCCTTCCCACAATCACTCAACTTCTTGAATTCATCACTGGAGCGAGTTTGAATGAACTCGGTCCAGTCCGCCTCATCTATCGTAGGCCATTTCGGCTTTATCACGGTCTCAAAATCTTTATCCTTCATTTTATTGGCATGGTATCGCCAGGTATTCAAGGATTTGGACATCATGCTCAGGGCTTTTGTTGCGACTCTATTTTTGTCGGCCTCCGGGATGGAATACCTGCTGAATAGCCTGTCCAGGAGGAGAGTTCGAAGATGCTCGGTTTCTTTCGTCCTTATATCGGGGGTTGTGATCTTCACGGTTTCACGCAGGATGTAGCCTACGGCATTTGAGTACCCCTGTGCAGCTTTTAAAGGACTGGCAGGTTTACCCAAATCATCCACTCGAGTGATTACGAAGGTGTCGGTACTCAACTTGTTAGGTCTCCTAGGCGCGAGCCGCCTTTTTCGCTTGGCTGGTGGAGCCCTTGAATTACCATAGACAGGTGTAGATACTTTCGCTTCATGCAGAGCCACGGAGGGAGGTTGTACATCCATACGACCACGGGCCAAGTGCTGTGCTTGCTGCTCATTTTTCCAAAAGGATTGAGTCCGTCCGTACTCATTCCAATTCTGATATTCCTCGGCTCTCCTCCGAATTCGGGGTATTGGTTGTCGATTGCTTTCCACTGGCAACCATCCGCAGGGTGTCTCAGCACGGCGTCATCTTTCCTTGGCCTCTCGTCGTGCCAACGCATGAGCTTTGCCTCCTTCTTGTTTGCGAATAGATGCTTCAAATGGGGAATGAGTGCAAGGTACCATATAACCTTTGCAGGAGCACCGCTCTTCACTCCGTTCTCACCATCTGGTTGGTAGTTCTTCCCCGCTTGAATCGGGATGCTTTGCACTCGGGACACTTGGTTAGCTCCGCGTACTGGTTTTGATCTATGATGCAGTCATTCAGACACGCGTGGTATCTCGTCACCTCCATTTCAAGAGGGCACACGACCTTCTTGGCCTCATCGCAACCGCGAGGCAACACGTTCCCCTCTGGCAGAACTTTTGCAAGATACTCCAATGTCTCATCGAGGCTTGTGTCCGTGCTGTTGTGCAGTGCCTTCAGTCTTAGAAGTTCGAGCGTGACTGAGAGGCGGGTGTGCTTGGGATTGCAACCAGGATACAAGGGAGTTTTCGAGTCATTCACCAGTGTCTCCAACTTGGCAGCCTCTCTACGAGCCGCACTATCGTTATTCGTCTCTTTCACAACCTGCTCTTGCACATGACGGTCCTGGACCATTCCGGCCAAATTGTCCCCCATGCTTCGCGTATCCGCTTCGGCCTCTTCATGTCCTCCGGCATCTTTATAATCTAACCGTTCTGCTTCCGGCTCTCCATGTCCTGCTTCTTCATCTAACCCTTCGTCGGCAACAACCTCATCCTCCTCACTGTGACTTCTCCACCGTGTATAACCTGCCATGAAACCCCATCGCACCAGGTGCATGTGCAAAAAACCAGATTTCCTTTCGTACATCTTCAAGTTTTTGCAATCACGACACGGACAGCATATCTTCGTGCCACCCTTTCGCACCATATCTCGCTCGGCGAAATCAAAGAACTCATTCAAAGATGTATAGAAACTTTGTGTGTTCCGATCGCCGTCATACATCCAACTTCGATCCATCGGTCGTTCGATCCCTAAGATATACGAAAATTAATTAGTACCAACCCATAGAAAATTTTGGCATGACCTTTGCTAAAATAACTAAAATTGAGTTTGTCAAACGTTGACAAAAGGTTGACAAAGCAACATTTTGACAAAACGTTGACAACTCAAGTGTTCACAAAGAGCAACACAAACGTTGCCTCGGCTCGATGGCCGGTACCACAAGCAATATATGAACAAATTTGTGAAAACGATGGCTCGATGGCCGATCACAAACACTTCCGCAAATATTCATCTCATATGATCGATGTCATAGCATTACACATTTCATTTTTCATCTCATACGATCGATGTCATAACACAAACATTTCTATATATATGTAATACCCACTTTACGATAAATAGGTATTTGCTCCGCATTCATGCATACATGGCATTATCATCAACCACACCTTATTTAAACTTAGTTGTATATCAACTTTACTTTATAGAATATGTTAATATTTCATCCTCGGTAGGAATGATTGCAAACACCAATCAATGTAATTAAAACTATAGAATATGTGCATATCTCATCCTTGAAAACTCAATTTGTGGAAATTAACACCAATCAATTTATTTGAAGTGTCGAACCTCGATAAAAGCCCTAATAAGGGGGTGGGTCCAGTGGGTCCCACCAGTGAATCCCCCTTTCCAACTTTCCCAACATTCACCACCTAAAAGTATTCCAAAACCCCCATGAAATCATAACTTGAATTGGATTTCCGAGGACAAACCCTAAAGTCCGAGAAACTAGGGTTTAGTAGATGGATAAGCTAGGTTGGTTGGAAATGCCTCAAATTTTGGAAATGGACATGAAATGGTGAATACTAGCCCCATACAAAGTTTGAGAATTTTTAAAGAACCCTACACCCTAGTCGCAGTTCAAATTGCCGATTAGGTCAAAACCCTAGAGTTGTACTGGACCCCTATTCAAATCAACTCCAATTGAGTTCAAACTTATACAGTAGCTCAAGAATAATATTATGAGGGCCTGGTAAAAATTTCAAGTTAATTGGAGAAGAAATTGTACATGAAATAACGAGAGGGGTGATCAGGGAATAAATAAAAAGAAAAAGAATAAAACCTAAACCCTAACAGACCAGGCCGAGGCCTAACGGGCCGCCTCGGCCGGCCCAGCTACCCGCGCGCGCACCCCGCGCTCCCCTCTTTCGCTGACAGGGTGGCCCTCCCCTGTCAGCCTCTCCTCCTCACTGCCGCGCGCCCGGGCCCGCCCGTCAGCGCTCGCCTCCCACGTCGCCGGCGTCCAGTGGCCATGGTGGGCGGCGCCCGTCCCGACCAGTGCCCGGTCCGAGCCCTCGCCGCCGCCCTTTATAAGCTGCGTCCCGACCAGCCTCACCTCTTCACTCGCCCAGCTCTGGAAACCCTAGCCTCCCTCTCCACTCTCCGTTCTCCCGTGCCCTAATTCCTCGCCGGCCGCTTCAACCCCGGTGAGCAATCCTCGCCGCCCCGGTGAGCCCCTTGTCCAGAGCTTCTCGCCGTGAAGCTCCCCATCCCCTGCTGATCTTTTCCCCCTCCTCAATTTCCCAGGACCACGCAGGAACTCTCCCCGCCGCCATCGTCTTCCTCCTCTCCGGTCGGCACTCCGACGAGAGATCCCGGAGGTTCCAGCGCGCCCCAAGCTTCCATCCCTCCTCCCTTAGCTTCCCCTTCCCTCCACATAACTCCCCGTCTCTCCCATTTTGCAGATCCGCCACCAGAGCCTCCCCTCCGCGGCAACCCGAAGCTCCTCCGCCGCCTCCCTCGTCGCCGGCCGCCCTCCCAGCCGCTTCTACCTCCCCTGAGCACCGAGGCTTCATCAGGGTGAGCTCCCGACTCTTCTGAGCTCCTCCCCGGTCCCCGTGGTGCCCCGGAGCCCACTCCGGTGAACTCCCCGGCCGAGCGCCGCCGTCCACCTCCCCGCCGGTCGGGTCCAGAGAGAGAAAGAGGGGAGAGACGAGAGAGAAAAGAGAGAGAGAGGAGATAGGGCCGCGTGTCGGTTTCTGGTTGGACCAGATGTACTAGGGGTGTCCCACCGGTCAGCGAGGGGGGGTTTATGAGTTGAGTTTTCGGTGTGCACCGAGGTGGGGTGTGTGTAGGATTTAGGGTTAGCGCTCGGGTAGGGTTCGGGTACCTGTAGTATTTAGGTTTTTGAATTTTAGGGCAGGCTTTTGCTCAAAATTAAAACTTGCATAACTTTTAATCTACTCGGCCAAAATTGATAAAATTTATATATTTGGAATCCTTGTGAAAAACTCTACAAGATGGCTGAATCAAAACTTTAATTTGGATACATGCACTGGGTGTTATCTAGGGTGGAAGTTCTAGTGTCGTCGAGGCCCCGTAAACCCTAGATTTTCGACCCTAACCCCGATCTCGACACATTATACCTTTCTGGAATCCTTGTGAGATATGCGATAACATGGAACCACTAAAATCCCAATAAGAATACATGCATGATACATTTTAGGTGTTAGCTCCTTTATTCGTCGAACCCCGCAAACCCTAACTCGACAAGTGCATAACTAGTTGCTCGTAGCTCCGATTTAGTTGGTTTCAGCTGCGTTAGTCAATTGGTCCAGAATACTAATCAATTATTGACATGCATGCCTATGCCACTTCGTCATAAGTGATCACCTCTAAAACCCTAATTTGTAATCGCATGAATCTGAGCACGCATATAGCTTAGGACAACTAATCAACCCTAATGCCGATATATTCTTAAACAATATGACCCTTGCATTATCTTCATGCATACATGCTGATTGTTCTATTATCACTTATTTCAAATACTCGAATTTCCTGCACTAGACGTCGAAGAGGACGACCACTCGGCTTACGACTCCGTGCAAGACCAGGAACAAACCGATCAAGGCAAGCAGAGCTTGTTGCATCCCCTTTTTGTGTTCAGTACTTGCTTATTTCGTTCATGTGTTGATGATTGTATTATCGTTCGTAGCTCGTCATTAATTTCGATTAAACTAGCATGTTAGGATGTGTTGTATTGTGTGCCTAGTGATGGTTGAAATTAATTGATGAGCTAAATATTTGAACCTAAGGTGAGATGGGAGAGCCGAAGGAAAAAGGGTCAGCTGGATAAAGTTGGTATCACTGGAGGAGCCTGGTGCGACTAGGTGAATGGGTGTATTGTCGCGATACCAACCTTGAGGTAACTCCAGCGTGGCTACTTCCCTTGTCACCACGTGGACGTTGCCGAGATCAACGCTAGGGTATGTCGAATGGTAAAGGCCGCTTGGAGCTTTGCAACCTCCAAGGGATAATGCTCTCGAATATCGCTAGTGGTTGTATCGTCGGAACGGTCCGAGAGATTGAATGAACTAGGTGTTGATGATTGAGATTGGGATTAATCAAGGGGCTGTACCCTAAGTGATTGAAAATGATGCAAGTAAATGTGTTAGTAATGGAAGTTGATTGGTTGGTTGCCTGAGTAGTATATTGATTAAGATGTCCTCCCTCCATGTTAATTATGCTTTGTTTTCATAATTAAGTATATTGTTACTCTGAGAAGCATTCATGTTTAATTATTGTCGCACTAGTATGAGTAGGACATTTAATCAAGCACGGATAAGTCTTGCGAGTACATTCGTACTCACCCAGGTTATCCCTGGAGCTTGCAGGTGAGCCGGTGGTCGAAGAGTTTTTCGACGATGTTTGACGTGTCTGGTTTCCTCGGTTGTGTTCGATGTATGGGATAGTTAGTGTTTTGTTCAGCGATCACTATGTCGCTGTGGGGCTATTATTTTGCTTCCGCTGTTGTTAATTTTCTCCGTACTCGGATATGTTTCCGGTGTTAACCGACTGATGTAATATGTAGTCCCTTCGTGGACTGTTATTATTAATATCGTAATGTAGAGCTTTGTGACGATATCCGAGTTGTTAATCCAGGCTGCCCTGCACAATGCGTGAATGGTATGAAGTGTATGGGTATGCCGTGAAAGATCGAGGCCGTACCATTTTCTACTAAGTCGGGCAGGAGTTGGTTGAGTGACCCGCTGGCTGAGATGCTGTGCCGGCCAGGCAGGGTGTGGGTGTTCTACCGGGCTTTCGAGCGACCCACTAGCTTCCGAGCTAGGTTAGGGTGTGGGTAGAATTGCCGGGCTCCTCCGACCTTGCTTGTCGTGGTAGGATTCGGGAACGACTCAGACTTTTCACCGGATTATGGAATCGTATGTGATTTTGGGAAGATTGGTCGCTTCCGGCCGGCTCGCATCTGGCGGGTGTCGGATCGTTCTACCTTGGTGCGTACGGCGCAGGTACCGTGCCACCGGGTGGACGAGTCCTTCGGTCCTTGGCGACTTCGCGTTCCCCTAATCATATGCAATTCCGGGTCCGTGACAATATATGTATACAAAATCAATAGAATTACACATGAAGAAGCGTGATTCTGCCTCAGTGCATAAGAAATAGAATTACACATATATGAAGCAATGTACGTGCAGAATTCATCTCAGTTCATAAGAAACTAGGGTGAAATCTTGGTTCATTAGAATCTGTTGGTTCTTGGTGAAAACTAGGGAGAGAGGAGGCATGTGCGATGGGTTGATTATGCTTTGCCATCCTCTATGCAGACACAGCATCATGGTGGTTGATCCACTGCCTCATTCCAATCTATTCACTTCTGTCACACACAAAAATCCATTGCCTTTTTCACTCCAGACTACATTGCCTTTTTCACTCCAGACTAATCTCCTTTGCGTTCTTTTAATTGTTTCTTTGTTTTGGTGCTTTGCACACAATAGTATATGGAAGTAGAATACTAATTGAGACAATAATTACCCATTACAAAGCTCAGAAGTCCTGGACCAATCCACTGCTCCTAGAAAAGCTAGCTCTATCTGGCAGAGACAGATCAAAACTTGTTAATTACTCCAGTATCATGCATAATGTGTGCTAATTAATCTCAGCTGTGGTCAAGTTGAAATAAAAGCAGCAATTGAGACACTACAACTCATGAGAGGGGAGAGGTTTGGGGGAGTTAGTTCATGATCGATCTAGCTAGCTCTACTAGCTAGATTTAGGAGGTAGAGAGAGAGAGAGCTAGGGAGGGGAGGTGGGGGAAGTTTGTGGAGGGCAGAATGAGTACCAGGGGCGCGGACGGCGGCGGCGGACGTGCAGGCGACCGCCGAGCTTGCTGCTGGCCAGTGGAGGTAGGACTGGCCAGCAGCGAGCTCGCTGATGCTTTTTATAGGCCAGATTACCAGTGACGGACACAATTAACAGCCCGCCACTGCTAAAGCACATACCAATGATGAACGAACCGTGCGCCCGCCACTGGAAACCCGGCCCGGAGGCGGCCGTAGCAAGTTTGGTGGGAAAGTTTACCTGTGACGGGCGCTCCAACGCGCACGTCACTGGAGTACAACATTCCAGTGACGAGCACGCCTGTATGCCCGCCACTGGTAATTGCTACATTATCAGTGACGCGCCTTAATAGGTGCCCGTCACTGGTAAGAAATTACCAGTGACACGTGACAATTGACGCCCGCCACTGGTAAATTTTTGGTTTACCAGTGATGTGTTTTTTTGGTGCTCGTCACTGCTAAGATGGCTTCTATAGCTATTTCTGCAGTAGTGTTGTGTGTACTGGCTATTGATCATGGTACAGGTACAGGAAACACAGGGGTTTATCCGGCCTTAAAACTGAGTAAGCCACATATCATCTTTCCCTCACGTCTGATAGTGAGTCAGTCCCGCGAGCCTCCCCTACTCGCTCCACTTCTTCTCCCTGAACTCAACCCCGTGATTTCCTTGCGCACACCCACTGTGACGGCCGGGAGACTATTGTCGTCCTCATCTCCAGTGAAGATCCACCATGAGCTGTTCAACATCCACGATGAGCTCAAGATCCAACGGGATCCATTTCCACATTCCTAAGGCTCCACTGTCTCTCTCTGACCTCCTATTTTTCTTACACAAGCACAGGAAGTCATCATCACCGTGAGCCATCCACCCCTCCATAGGTGACGAACGTGACTTGCTCAAGACTCCTCCGGGAACCCTTTGCCATGCAGATCTAAGTTGTAGCTCCTCTCCTCCACCTCGCTGATGAACCCCGTGTCTTCCTCACCATTGGTCATCGTGACATCACCTTCTCCGACCACCTCAGCATCGGTGGATCACCCCTACTTCTTTGCAATGAGCAACTGGAATAGATCCACCTTTCCTCTCCCACCCTATGGCTCTGTAGCGTCATCAGCATCACTGCTCTATTTTGGCCGCCACTGGTGAGCCTTCAGCCTCCCCGACCACAAAAATGAGCTCGCAACACTTGCAGGAATCCAACACCGCAAACAATGCGTGATTTGGTGGCTGGAGGCATTCACTCATCTCTAAGCTGATGTGTTCACGCGTTCGGGTTCACCGGCATTCAACTGCTAGTGGCCTGAAGTGTGGGACCCGACCGAAAGTTAGTAAGTTAGTTAGGGTAAGCACTGTAGGATAGATGGGTCCCATAGGGTTAGTTTTTCTGTTAAAAATGTTTTATAGAAAATCAGAGTATGATAGGTAGGCCCCATTGGAAATTGTCATGACACTTTGGTGACAAAGGTCACTGGTGGTCAAAAGCAACAGACTGTAAATCTATTGAAGGATTTCTATGTAGGTTTGAATCCTGCCACTCCCACTTGTTGTAGATTTAAAGAGAAGAGAAAGTAGGCGGAAGGCTAGGAGATGTAGGTAGAAAGGGCTTAAAGCCACATAATGCAGAAGGGAGCAATAGGAAATTTTGTAGGAAAGTGGGGCATAAAGTGTTTATTTGTGCCAAGAAAAGGCCAGGCAAGCCGATAAGGGCCCTTAGGAGGAAGTGAGAGTGAGAATATCTGGAATGAGTCTAATCTAGTAATGGGGGAGTCTTCTTAGCCGACGTAAGACCTTCATCCGGCAACAAAAAGCTTTCCCTTGGAGCAGCTCAAATATCTTCTGGGTATGAAGGAGCAGGAGTGCACCATATGGAGGAGAACCCAACTCGCCTATTAATGCCAAATATGTGCAATTTAACATAAATCTGCTCCCTATCAAACTAACTCTTTCGATTCTTTGCACTATTCTTATTTGTTTCCTTTTATTTTTTTATTTTCTCAATGGTCACTTAATTTGAATTAACCTCTATGAATCAAGAAAATAAAAATATATTTGTGCTGTGTATGACAAGTGGGGCCAGTCAACCCTTGACAAGCTCGAGCTAACCTCTATCCCCACATGTCATCCCCTATAGCTAGGTTTGGCTAAATATAAATGTTTTCCTTTGTTTATTTAAATGAGAAAAACACAGTGCTAAAAATGCTTTAACTTGCAAAAATCATAGAAAATTCATATGAACTCCAAATGAGATGAATTTTTTTTAAAATTCATGTTTTAATATGTATTATTTAATGGTAACACCGTAGGATCTAGGCTGTTGACTAGAGGGGAGTGAATAGGAGGCTTTTAAAAACTTAAATAGATATGAGGGCTTCTCTGAATTAAATGGGTCAGTCCTAAAAGGAGCAGATCAAAAGCCAACAGTAATCAGAAAAGCAGTTGCATGCTATGGAACTAATAGATAGAATAGATAGACAACAATCTGACTAACCCGACAGACAAGTCTTGGTACTTAGCTGTAGTACATATATCTAGAAGTTGTGGTACAGATAAGTAGTACGGACAAGTAGCACAGATAGCGAGATAGGCAGTAAACACAAGTGACTAGCTGTAGTACAAACACACATACAAATAGATAACACATGCAATTCAAGCAGGCAGCTTTACTAACCACACAAGTAATAAAGAAAGTAGGTAAGAAGATTAATCACAGGTGCGGATAGGTAAAAAAAGAGACAGAGGATTTTTCAACAAAGTTCCCACTCTTGTAGAGCGGTACGTCTCTGTTAGGGAAGCTTCTCCACAGATCAAGCCAGCACCGAACCGTGCTCTTTCCCCAGGTACCTGTTGCAGGCGCACGTTTACTCATGGGTAGTCCTTTCACTCAGCAGTAGGCAGACTCCGATCGCTTTCACAAACGTCTGGGTCAGCTCACACGAGTTTGAGTGATCCCAGCGACTCCTACACCTGTCTAGGAGCAGACTCTCCAAGAGTAACAAGATCTTCTCTCTGATCTTTTGGAGGAACCAATGCCTTAAAACCCTCAAGCTCAACTCACTCTTTCCCTCACAATCAAGCCCTCTCCCACTCAGATGCTCTCTCTAGCTCATGGAGACAAGGTTCTGCTTGTTGGAACATTGGAGTATAAGTTTGGCAAAGGATGAGGCAATTGCCTCCCCAGGCCCTCTATTTATAAAGGCTCTTGGAATCTAACCGTTACCCATGTGCCATGTCAGATGAGTCATCCCACCTGTACCAACTACCTGTGGTACAGACGAACCATCGGCAATGGTAACCTGCCAGACTGCCGAGTCCCTAGCTGTAGCACAGACGCTTAACACAACTAGAGACCCTGCTGTACTACAGAGACCAGCTAGTCCCTTAGTACAGACTTTTGGGTGTGATTGTCTGTACTACAACAGGTAATACAGACAGCCTTGGCTTTGGGAAACCAGTGCAACGATACACCTAGCACAATCCCAGTCCTACTGATGTATCAGTCCTAAGACTTCAACACATGCCAAACAGGACTGTTGTTATAGGGTAACTGAACTCAAGGCATCAGTGCCACTATCCAACACTCAAGAGCTTCGGCATCAGCTCCTTCAATCAACCTTTGATCAATCCCCCCTTTATAGTACAGGTTTCCCTATGACTCAAGAAACTAGCAACTACTAGTCTTCAGGCCTACAGGCTGTAGTCATGGTCCTTGAACGTATTGAAGCCACATTCACTTCATGTACAAGTCCCTTTGTACTAGAAGCTTCCTCACACCTGTATTACAACCAGGCCAACTGGCTCCAGTCACGGTCCTGAGACGCACCCATGCCAACCTTTACCTTCCTGCAAGCCCCTCTGCAGCAACGGCTTCTTCTCACCGGTATTACAGCCAACTAGCACATCTACCTCTTGATCACCAGGCTACCCTCTTACTCTTTTTAGAGGCCGCTGATCTTGGCTGAAACCTTCTCTAGGAACCTAACATCCTATTCACACTCAATGAAACTGTTAGATTCCCAGTTGAGTTGACATTAACCATCAAAACCATACCTTAGGGCCTGGATGCACTTTCAATCTCCCCCTTTTTGGTGGTTAGTGGCAACCTTTCTCAATACATGGATAGTTTATAAAAATTGAAATTGAAGGTAGAACAAATAATCCACAAACAGCTAAGCTTAGGACGTACTCCCCCTTAAGATGTGCATGATGAAATTTTCCTTTAAATGCAAGTGCACATCTATTATAACATGGAAAACACATCTAAACACAGCAATCAAATGTAGGTGCAAAAGATAATAGCAGAAGCATAAAAACAGAGCATTAGCGCAGAAAGTCCTTAGCCCTTTCTCCCCTACCACTAAAAAGAATTTTAGGAGGGAGCACTATGTCTTCTTTTAAAGCAAGGCTAGGATCTGGCTCAACTTGTCATCCTGCGACACCATCTGAGTCTTCATCTCACCAAGAGTTCCATCTTGAGTAGCAATCTTCTTCTCGAAGGAATCTTTCATCTCTTGAAACTCTGTCCGTGACACTGGAGCTGTATCTAAAGCTGTAGTACTGACTGGTGGAGCAGGTGGAGTGCTATTGATGTGGACATCACCATGGATAACACGTCATCAAGCTATTCAACTCCAAGTGACACGTGTATGGATCCATATGTTGCCAAGACATGGCATGAAAAGGTGAATCTTCTCCTTTACACGTGTCCATCTAATCCTACCTTGAATGGTACGCTACCTAATGTGTTGACTCTATGCTTGCAAAGGTATGAAGGTTCAAACAAGGAGAGGAGCGAAGCCAAGTGGAGGAAGAGCTTGGAGTGCTTGGAATGTGTGTCTGGACATTCTAGAGGCAATGGTCCGGATACTCCGGATGCACATTCTAATGAGCACCTCTCAGGATGGTACCCGGATACTCCGGGACCAAACCCGGACACTCCGGAGGGGTACCCGAGAGCAGCATTTTCCAACTCCACACCCGGACATTCCGGGCCTCAGCCTCGGAGTCTCCGAACGTCCTCTACCCAGAGTGTCAGCCCCAATCCTCCGGACGTACATTGATCAACACGTTCAGACATTCCGGGTAAGGTACACCGGAATGTCCGGGCACACTGTCTGCGCATAGTAACGGGCCAAGGCCCATATAACGAGTTGGCTTATCCTTCAAGGGTTATGGGGTTAGCACTATAAATACCTGTACCCAAACCCTAATTAGGTTTAGACTTGTTGTTTAGACTAAAGTTGAGCTTAGCTCCAAATCTAGGGTTCATCCCTCTAGATTAGGGTTTCCACCTTAGGCATTGCTTTCTCTTGTGGATTGTAAGGATCGACGCGTGCCTCCGAGTGGTAATCGTGGCATTCAATCAAGAGGATTGTTGACTTGGTTTCCTAGTTCCCAAAGGCTTTCTCATTGGAGTTTATTGTTGGGGTGGGTATTCCATTTAGGCTTTCCTAGTTATCAATCCAATCCGTGAAGATCGGGAGCCACCGTTTCAACTTTGTATCAGAGTTCTAGGTTGCCATGGTTTGGATTTGTATCCTCTCTTTTCTCTACCCCCAATTGCTAGTTTTGTTTTGGTTTTTATTGCCTATTTTGAAAATCCCACAAAAAGAGCCCGATTTGAGATCTAGATGCGATTCGGAGTTTTGGGTGAGCTTTGGTTGGTTTTGATCCACTAGATCGTTGCTTTACTTATTGATCTAACCTCCTATTGCATTGCCTTGGCCTATTTTCCAAATCTCCTCTCCGATTTGTTGTTTTTCGGTCCGCCCCTTTCAGATCTGGAACTTCCCGCACACCCGGAGTATCTGGACCACGTACCCCGGAGTCTCTGGCCTATCACAGCGGAAGATTTCAGTGCTCTCGGGACGTACCCCAGAGTGTCCAGACTCTTTAACCCGGAATCTCCGGCCTACCCCGGAGTACCCAGCCCATCTTATCCGGAATATCCGGGCAGCCAAAATCAGGCTACGCCACGAGCACTGTTTTGGCCGTAACTTTCACATCCGGACTCCGTTTTTGGTGAACTTGGACTCGTTTTGAAGCTATCGATGAGCTCTACGTCATCCAAGTGGAATCCCATCCCTTCCTTGATACCATCTTTGGAAGCAAGGCCAAAACACCACAAGGAAAGGTAACATCTATAAGAATAACTTTTCCTCCTTGCATTTCTTTGCGAGCCATTGTACCCTTTTGCGTATACCTTGAACCTATGAAGACTAGCCCATCAATGATTGCTTGGGCTTTGCACACTTGATACTACCTAGAGTACCACGAGCAAAATTGTAAGCGCTAGTTGTTTCTTGTAGGTCTTGACACAAAGAAAGAAAAGGAAGGAAAAAGTAAAAAAAGAAGAAGAGAGAGATCAAAAGAAAAAGACAAAAAAAGAGAAGAAACAAAGTGCCTTATCTTTTATAGGAAAGTGCAAAACTCGAAAGGCTCCAAGTAGGCAAGTGGTACAAGTGTGCAAATCCGTAGCCCTATAAACTTTGCAACCGAGCTAGCATCTTTCTTTGTATTTGTGCAACACGAGCTTATAGTCTTCACCAGGAACATCTTGTACTAGCTCACTTTCTTGGTTGCACAAATCCCATTATCATTGTGTGTGAGTTGTCTGAGCTTTGCTTATATCCTTTGAGATCAACTCTTATTGCATTGTTTCTATTGTGGATTATTACTAATCTTTGCAATACCTCATTATCCAATTGCTTAGTGTGTGTGTTGTGCTAATCTTTTTCGAGCTCCACATCAGCCATTGTGAGTGATAGTGTTTGGGCCTTGGAACCTTGTCAACTACCTCTTGAGGGCCACCTGAAAGAGCATCTAGGCCCCTAAGTGGTTTTGATGGTTAATGGCAACTCAATCTGGGATCTAATGTTTACAATGAGTGTAAGTAGGTTAAATAGGTTCCAGGAAGAAGGGTCATCAAGGGAATGATGACCACCAAAAAAAGGGTACAAAGGTGGTTTCCAGGACAAGGGGATGGCTATGCTAGGCAGCTGTGTCACAGCTATGAAGAAGTAGGTGCTATGCAAGGAGTTGCAAGCAAGGTGATGGTGGCTTGATGCGTCAAGGGCCGTGAATATAGTTGGTGGCAGGTAAAGCGTAGATTTGCTAGTTTCTTTGAGTCCATAGGAAACACCCGTACTATCAAGAGGGATGAAGTAGTAATAATCTGTGGAGGATCTTTTGCTCAATGCTCAGGGTGTTGAACAGTTGCACTGATGCTTTGAGGTCAGTAGCCCTGTGTCAACAGTTTTGCACAAGTGTGAAACTGGTTTGTGGTAGCACTCTGCAGTGCTAGAAGTAGAAAACCCTAGGGGTTAGAGTCACCGGTGTGACACAGCTGTGTCATAGGCGGTCTAGCGCTCTATGACTCAGGTACATCTCTATACCAGGGGAGAGCTTGTAAATGCTAAGGGACCTGCACTGCGATGGTTTGTCTGCTGAGTCAGAAGACTGTCGGAGGTTCTCTCCTTATTAGGGATCAGAGTAGTTGTATGCTGAGGGCATGTCATGTGCCAAGACCGGGCTGAGTAGTGCTGCTGCGTCAGTTAAGGGTTCACCTGTGTCAACCTCCGGTGACACAGGTGTCGGTCTGCCCGAGCCGGTTATAGGTTGGGCGTAGTGTGTAGCTGTGTCACCGGTGCCTGTCACCGGTGGCTCACTTAATCCTACGTGGTAACAGTGTAACGGTCGGGTTCCTACGAACCCTATATATAGGGGGCCAGGGGAGGTCTTCGACCTCAACCAATCATCCAAGCTAGCTCAAACTAGTAAAGCATATTCGACCGTTGCAAGCCTCTTTCACTCGGAACAAAAGCAAACCTTCCTAAGAGAGTTAGAGTCCTTGAGCAGAAGAGCATTTGGTTCCTCCAAGATTCATTGCTGCTGAATCTATTACTCTTAGAGTGTCTACTCCTAGACGGGCGTAGGAGTTGCTGGTATCACGCAAGCTTGTGTGGCTGAACCAGTAGTTTGTGAAGGTGATCTGAAGTCTACCTGCTACAAGGCAAAAGGACTTCCACAAGCAAAGCAAGAGGCCTGATCGTCAGGTACTCGGAGAACAAGCACGATTCAGTGCTGGCTATCTCTTTGGAGTAGTCTCTCCAACGGAGACGTAACTCTCTGGGAAGAGAAGGGAACTTTGGTGAAAAACACCTTGCCTCTGAGTACTTACTGCATTACTTATAGTACTTGCTATTCTTGCATGCTTGTGTGATCTTAGACTTATTCTGTTCATCTGCTATAGGTCACCTTTTTACCTGTGCTATCTTAGCTGTGTCACAGTTGCTATTGATCTTATCTCTTATCTGTGTTAACTACCTGTTACACAGCCAGTTAGGTTGCACATTATTTCTAAGTCTTTAGCTCACCTGTGTTAGCCACCTGTGTGACAGCTACTTGTTAAATCATACATAATATCTTGCCTGTGCTGTTCACATGTTACACAGTTAACTCACCCTGCAACTAGCTAAGACTTAATCTGTTCAACAAAGTTAAAAGAAGTAATTTTAATTAGCCTCCTATTCACCCCTCTCTAGTTGGCACCTTCGGTCCTTTCAATTGGTATCAGAGCGAGGTTGCTCTTTGATTTGGCCTAACAGCTAGAGTTAAAGGATATCGGGCTATGAGGGTAAAATACCTGTCTTTAATGGGACTAATTATGCATTCTGGAAAAGAAAGATGCAAATGCATCTTATTGCCATTGACCCAAATGTATGGGAAGTTGTCTGTACATGCTACAGGTTAAAAGACAACATCATGCCTACCATAAGTGACAAGAGAAATATTCAGAACAATGCTAGAGCTGACACAACAATCTTCATGGGTCTACAGGAGCATGACTTCAATAGAGTTAGCACTATGGATTCTGCCAAGGATATCTGGGATACTCTGGAGCAGATCTATGAGGACAGTGATACTCTAAAGAAGTCAAAGAGAAGCCTTCTGAAACAACATTGGAGAAATTCGAGTATGAGAATGGTGAGGACATCAACTACCTGTTCTCAAGACTCACAATCATCACCAACCAGCTGAAGGCCCTAGACTCAAATCGGGTAGATGATGAAGACGTGGTGAAGAAGTTCTTGTCAGTGCTTCCTAAAGCCTACACAACTCTTGTTCTCATGCTGAAGTAGAAAGATGGGTTCGACAAGATGAAGCCCACAGAAGTGCTAGGAAGGATCCACACACATGAGATGGAACTCAAGCAAGAAGGCAAGCAAAACTCTTCCCCAGCTATTAAGAAGAACATTGCCCTGAAGACCACTGCCTCAACACCACAACCTGAGAGTGACAGCAGTGAGGAACTCAATGAGGAGATGACCAGTGGAGAAGAGAGTGAACTCATCCTCCTCACAAGAAATTTCAGAAAGTTCTACAAGAAGAAGAAGCAGTTCGAGTCCAGTGACAGATTCAAAGGGAAGAGGCTGTCCAAAGACAACAAGTGCTTCGAGTGTGGCAAGGAAGGCCACTTTGCTGCTGATTGTCCAAGCAAGAAGAAGGACAATAGTCAGTACAGGAAGAAGAAGGACTTCCATGGAAAGAAGAAGACCTTCAACAGCAAGCATCCAACTTACTCCAAGAACAAAGCCACTGCTAGAGCTTATGTTGGACAAGCTTGGGTGTCTGAGAATTCAAGCTCAGAAGAAGAGTCTGAAGATGAAGATCAAGTCGTTGGGGTTGCCATCAGCATGGCTGATATACCCAGCTGTGACACAGCCAGGTCACACAGCTCTGAGATCAATGCTGAAGCTGTTCAACTGTCATCCACTTCTGCCCCTTTGTGTCTCATGGCCAAAGGATCAAAGGTACTTACTGAAGATGACTTTCCTGATTATGCTAAACTAATGGGCATTCTTGAAAGAACAGATAAGGCCTATGGCAAAGAGAGGAAGGAGAACATATCCTTAAGGGATAAACTCAGGGAGCAGAGTGAATCATATGATGAGGTTACAGATGACAGGAAAAATCTTAGGCTGGACTAGGAAAACCTGGAAATAGCTCATGAAAAGCTTAAGGCAGCTCATGAGCTTCTCATTAAGGAGCATGAGGAGCTTAAGGCAAAATATTCCATGTACACTGATATTCCTTCTATATGTACTGATGCATCTTTGCCTACTCCTGCTATCATTAAAACATGCTTAAACTGTGCTAGTCGTACAAATGTTCTAACATCCACAGGTTGTGCTATTGATAACTCAAAAGAGGCTTCAACCTCTACTGCTAATAACTCTGTGGATGTAGCTGAACATAACAAGCTCAAGGAGGAGCTTGAAGAGCTCAAAAGGCTTATGAGAAAAGGCCTATGCACTGCCAACATTGGCATGCAGAATTATCGGCTGATTAGAGCTAAGATGCTAAGAAAGAATGATGGCTGAAAAGGCCTGGGTTATGACTCCTCTGCAAATAAAGATAAACTATCTGCTGTCACTAACTCTTATCTTGTAACTAAATTTGTAAGACAGGCAGGTACATGTGAGAACAAATTTGTTGGTCACATGCAGAGAAATAGGAATGCAGTAAACATTCCATCTAACCCATCCTATGTCCTGCAGAAGGATAGAAAAGGGAAAATTGTGGCCAAATATGTTGGTCGCAAGCACCTGACAAAGTGGTTACCTGCTATCTAGGTTCCAAAGGTAACAGTTGCCTGTGTCACAGGTATTCTACACAGCTGTGTATCCACCGGTGTCACCGGCAACTCACACAGCCAGCTAACCCCTTTGTCTAAGGTTGCAGGTGACAGACAGCCTAAGAGGATTCATGTTATATCATCTGTTGCTAAGGCTATAAATGTTAGAAACAGATATGCTAACCCATTAACTGCTGTTTCTGCATATGGTAAATTTGCTAAGGGAGCCAAACATGTTTGGATCCCTAAATCTCATAACTAATCTTGCAGGATACTGCCTCCAGTGGAACTGACTGGGTTGTGGACAGTGGATGTACACAACTTATGACAGGAGGTAGAGAGGAGTTTGTAGAGATCACAAGTGAAAATCTTCCAAGCAAATATGTGATCTATGCAGATAACTCAAAGGGAAAGGTAAATGGCATTGGTAAAGTTGCCATATCTAAAAATCACTCTTTATCCAATGTTATGCTTGTGGATCAGATAGGCTATAGTCTAATGTCTGTGTCACAGCTGTGTGACACAGGTATGAAAGTTACCTTCTATCCTGATAAGGTTATAGCCTCTAAGCTATCTGATTATTCTCAAGTATTCGAAGGATGCAGGTCTAGAAAACTATACATAGTCAACTTCAATGAACAACCTACAGCAGCTCCATGGTGCCTCATGGCCAAGACCGGTGCTGGCTGGCTGTGGCACAGGCGGCTAGGATATGCAGGGATGAAGCTTCTCAACAAACTCAGCAAGCATGACTATGTCAGAGGCTTAGAAAAGGTGAAGTTTGAGAAGGACAAGCCCTGCAGCTCATGTCAAGTCGGCAAGCAAGTTGGGGCTGCCCATCATCCCAAGACTATCATGACCACCACCACTCCATTTGAGCTCATACACATTGACCTGTTCGGTCCTACAACATATGAGAGCTTGGGAGGTAACAAGTATGGCTTTGTCATAGTAGATGATTTTTCTCGCTATACTTGGGTGTTCTTTTTGAAGGAGAAGACACAGGTTTATAAGAAATTCAAGCACCTCATTGTCAGAGTTCAAAATGAGTGGAAGGTAAACCTGGTCAAGGTCCGGAGTGACAATGGGACTGAATTTAAGAACTCAAAGGTGGAAGCATTCCTGGACAAGCATGGAATCAAGCATGAACTTTCAAGTCCATATGCTCCACAGCAAAATGGAGTAGTGAAAAGGAAGAACAGAACTTTGATAGAGATGGCAAGGACATTGCTAGATGAATACAAGACTTCACCAAGATTTTGGGCTGAAGCCGTCAACACTGCTTGCCACTCCATCAACAGGATATATCTACATCCACTACTCAAGAAGACTTCTTACGAGCTGCTCACCAACTCCAAGCCTAATATCTCATAATTCATAGTATTCGGTTGTAAGTGCTACATTCTTAGAAAGGGCAAACGCCTTAAGTTTGAAGCTAAATCTGATGTTGGTATATTCCTTGGTTATTCTACTAACTCCCATGCCTATAGGGTCTTTAACACTTCCACAAAGGTTGTTAAAGAATCTATGGATGTGGATTTTGATGAGTATTATGGCTCCCAAGGAGAGCAGGTTTCTAATGATATAGGGAATGTGAACATTAAGAAAAAAATCCATTGGTGAGATCAGACCCACCATCAAGAAAGAAGCTGCCTCACCAATTGATCAAGAACCACTCTCTCCATCACTGGGTGAAGACATTGGAGATCAGGACATTGAGTTCGAGTACAACTCAGCCAATGATCAATTGGATGTAGAGGACCTGACTCAGCCAGCTGTGTCACAGGAAGAACCAACTGTGTCACAGGCATCTCCAACAGCTGTGACACAGGCGGTTAACCCCGATCCCCTTGTGATCAGCAGGCTGTAGAAGGATCACCCTGTTGATCAAATCATTGGTGCCATTAATAGGGGAGTGACTACTCGTTCTCGAATTGCTAATTTTTGTGAACATTACTCCTTTGTTTCCAGTGTTGAACCCAGGAACATCAAGAAAGCTCTCATGGATGCTGATTGGATAAATGCAATGCATGAAGAGCTCAATCAATTCGAGAGAAACCAAGTATGGTCCTTGGTGGAAAGACCCAAAGATCATAATGTGATTGGAACAAAATGGGTCTTCAGGAACAAACAAGATACCAATGGGCAAATAGTAAGGAACAAAGCTAGGCTTGTGGCTCGAGGTTTCACACAAGTAGAGGGTCTGGACTTTGGAGAAACATTTGCTCCAATGGCAAGACTTGAAGCCATCAGGATCCTCCTTGGTTATGCTGTTCATCATAACATCAAGCTTTACCAAATGGATGTGAAGTCTGCCTTCCTCAATGGTAAACTTTCTGAACTTGTATATGTAGAACAGCCACCAGGCTTTGAAGATGTTAAGAAATCTGATCATGTTTATAAACTACACAAAGCACTTTATGGCCTAAAGCAAGCACCTAGAGCATGGTATGACACTTTGAAATAATTTCTGATCAACAATGGATTTAAAATGGGCTTAGTAGATACAACTCTATTCACTAAGAAAAATGGAAAGGATTTATTTGTGTGCCAAATATATGTCGATGATATAATATTTGGTAGTACTAACCGCTCCATGAGTGATGAGTTTAGCCAGATGATGACCAAGAGGTTTGAGATGTCCCTAGATGGTGAACTCAAGTACTTCCTAGGACTTCAGATCAAACAACTCAAGGAAGGTACTTTCATCTCTCAAGAAAAATTCACCAAGGACATCATCACCAAGTTTGGCATGAAGGATGCAAAGCCTATTCATACTCCCATGCAAACCAATGGTCATCTGGATTTAAATACTGAAGGTAAATCTGCTGATCAGAAAGAGTTTAGATCCATGATAGGCTCCTTGCTATACTTATGTGCATCTAGGCCTGATATTATGTTGAGTGTATGCATGTGTGCTAGATTCCAAGCTAACTCTAAGGACTGTCATAGAGTGGCAGTACACAGGATACTGAGATATAAACCACAGGGTTCGGTTTATGGTATCCTAAAGGTGCAAATTTTGAGCTAGTTGGCTATTTTGATAGTGACTATGCAGGGTGTAAGGTTGACCGAAAAAGCACCTCTGGTACTTGTCAATTCCTAGGGCATTCCTTAGTGTCCTGGTCATCCAAGAAACAAAACTCAGTAGCCCTTTCCACTGCAGAAGCTGAGTATATAGCTGTTGGTAGTTGTTGTGCTCAATTATTGTGGATGAGGCAGACCTTGAAAGATTTTAACGTATCTTTTAATCAAGTACCCCTCTTCTGTGATAATGAAAGTGGAATCAAGTTAGCCAACAATCCAGTACACCACCAAAGATCCAAACACATAGAAGTGAGGCACCACTTTCTGAGAGACCATGTTGAGAAGGGAGATATACAGTTGTGCCATGTAAGGACTGAAAAATAATTAGCTGATATATTCACCAAGCCTTTAGATGAGACTAGGTTCTGTGCTTTGAGGAGTGAATTGAATATCATTGATGTCTCCAACTTGCAATAAAAAGGTTTGGCTTGGTGTCTAGCTCATATGTTTTGCTGTTTATGCTTCTTACATGAACACCTGTGTTACTCACCGGTGTCACAGGTATGTGCTATACTTAGAATTAAGAATATCTCTTGAGCTATATGAGTGCACATTCCTGTGTACAAAGTGTTTCTAATCAACTCTTGTCAGCTTTGGTTTTGCTTGATTGTATTTTTGGCAAGCTGATATTGAGAAGATTCCATAAGGACATTCAGATAGTGTTCTAATGCTTTCTCTCTTATCTAAGTCTCTCTGTCTTGGTGCTCTATAGTTGAAATACTTGTCACCTGAGTCATCCATCTGTGTCTCAGGTGAATGCCTTTGAAATCCGTAGGTCTTAGGGTATCTTTTCTTACTCACCTGTGTCACAGGTCCATCTCTCAGCTGTGACACAGCCACCATATACCCCCTTCGGCCTATATAAGACGTCAATACGTTTCCCACAGTATCCACGTTCAACTCAAAACCCCAACTTCCGCCGTGCGCCAAAACCTCAAGTTTTCATCGAATTTGCGGTTTCCGCCCCACGCAATCTCTTCAACGCTTCGGAAAAGGCTTTCCATTGTGCTCAAGCTTCATCTCCTCCGTGCATTATCAACTCTTTGATCAAAGTAAGCTTCTGCAAGCCCTACTTTGCACCTTTTCTTCATCAAGCACATGAACTTGCTCTAAAATCTAATCCAACAGCGCATTGTAAGTGTTTAGTGTTGGTTTAGCTCTTGATCATCCCCCATGACTCATCTTGCTCAGAATTGATCGGCTAAAACCTGTAAAACCCTAGTTTTCTAAAATCTGCCTTCCGCCTCAGCACGTAGCTGTGTCACTGCTAGGGTCTCACCTGTCACACAGGCAAGCCTATTCAACAGGCAGAGACCTCGGTTGTTGCTAAGTCCTCACCTGTGTCTCCTCCTCCTCACACAGGTGTCTCACACAGTGTCGGCGGTACGGGAACTAGGGTTCCCTTAGCTGTCGGCAAAGGCCCAAACTTGACGTGGCATCGAGTTTGGGCCTTTGCCGACGGCTAAGGGAACCCTAGTTCCCGTACCGCCGATAGTAGCCCCCTGGGCCTGCTTCCAAAACGCCGGCCCAGGAAGGGGGCAAGATTGGGGGCGGGCCCAAAAGATCTCTTGGGCCACCGAGATGCCGGCCCACCAAAGGGAACCGGCGGGG
Source organism: Stipa capillata (assembly GCA_019208055.1). NCBI lineage: Eukaryota > Viridiplantae > Streptophyta > Magnoliopsida > Poales > Poaceae > Stipa > Stipa capillata. The sequence continues at coordinate 697,682 of JAGXJF010001806.1, read as the reverse complement.
AAGATGATTTGACCTCCACACGTGGCACGCGGGGGGAACCGCTCCGATTTTCGTGCCTCATGGGGGCGCAATCAGTTACGAAAACCGAGCCATCCCCCACGACCGCGCGGCGCAAGAAGCGTTGCAGCCTTTTTGCAGTTTTTTCGAATTCCTCCCGACCCTTTAAATGCTCCGCCGCCCGTATGCCTCCACTTTTCCACGCCTTCCACAACTGCTTCTTCTTCCTTGCACCGAAGCTTTCTTCTCTCCCTCCACACCTTTTGCCGTACGACAACGAGACCGTCATCTTCTCCAGCTTCATCGTGGTGGGGCTGGTGTCGCCGTTCTCCGCCTTCTTCATGGCGGTGCTGGAGGAGTATGAGATCCATCTGATCCATCTCACTCCCAACTCGGTCGTCATGCTGTCGATCTTCGCTCATCTCTGTGAGATGTTCGTGGGGGTGATGCCGTCGGTGGCGCTGTTCCGCCACTACTTCATGCTGCGGTCGTCGGGGAAAGGCCGGGGCTCCGACCGGAGGGAGACTGCGGGGAGCTGCAACTTCCAGCTTCGGGAGAAGATGGGGGAGGCCTACATCCCGCAAGAGCTCCAGAACAAGTGGGATGATTGGCGCCAGCAATGGTGCTACATGGCCACCAATCCACACACCCGGCTGCAGCTTCCCGACGGCCCGGCGGAACCGCAACGGAGGACGTGGGAGTTCCTGTCGGAGGACGATGATCTTTTGAAGCCAGTGGTGGACCGGATTGTGCACCTGCAGTCCGAGGGCCTGACGGCGACGATGGTCGTCGGGGACTTCACCCGGCGGCGGCTGGCGCCGCTGCGGGACCGCGGCCGCGCTGCGTGGATGTACACCGGCATCAACGACTACGGCCGGACGGAGCCCGGCCTGGTGGGGGAGCTTGCGCCCAACACCATCAAGATGCTGCTGCAGATGCTCCTAGGCTCCGGAGCCTTCACGGGTGCCGAGCTGTCCCAGCCAGATCTTCTGCTTTGCCTTCATGTGAAGCGTGACGAGATCCGGGCATCGCTCCCCGAGTTCGACTCGAAGGGGGTGATGTCGCAGGAGGCACCCTGGAAGGTGCAAATGTCCCGCCACATGGTGCTCGCGGATGACGAGGGCGCCGCTGAAGGCGGGTCGAGGACCGGCGCCGACCGTGGGGATCCCGCGGACCCGAAGGCAGTGCCCGACCGGCGACGGCCAAGGGCGCTGCGCAGGTGAGCTCGGGGGCCGCCGAAGCGGCGGCTGCAAGCAAAAAATAGAAAGAACCGGCGCCGGTGACAAGTCCGGGATTCGAGGTCCCGACCTCGCGCTGGCGATACCAAGGGCCTTCGAAGAAGTAAGTCGCAAAACTTGCTTCCCTTGCTTTAAAATGGAGTGTGCCGTGCTCGGGAGTTAACCCGAGCTTTTTGTTTGGATTTCAGGGCGCCTAAGAAGGCTCGGACATCCCCGAGCCCCCAGACTCAGCCGAGCTCCGAAGCCGGCTCGGGGGCAAACTTGCCCCGAGCACCGAGGCTGGTTCGAGGGAGGAGCCTGTCGCCAGGATCGAGCCTGCCTCGACCACTGAGGCGGGCCCGAGCGCCGAGGAGACCCCGGGAACTGAAGACACCCCGGGGGATGCGGCTGCCCCGAGCGCAGAGGAGACCCCGGGGACTGGATATACCCCGGGGGCCAGATCTGCCCCGAGCACGGCGATGCCCTGGGGACGGGGGATGCCCCGAGCACGGAGGCTGTCCCGAGCACGGAAGCTGCCCCGGGGGCCGGAGATCTTCCGGGAACGGGGGATGCTTCGAGCACGGAGGCTGCCCCGGCGCCCGAGGTCGTCCCGGCAGTCGCGGTCGCTCCTGGCGCTTCTGACGTCGAAGGGTCCGCAGCTCTCGCGACTCAGAGGGGCGCGGGAGTGGAGACTGAGATGGCGCGGGCCGAAGGAGGGTTCGGGGACTCAGGAGTCCTGAGGCTTTCAGTGGGCCTTAGCGCTGCTCGGCGGAGCTTGGCGCCCGGAAGCGAGGGGCCCTCCGAGCTTGAGGAGTTCTCCGGGAGGGTGAGCTCGCTTTCCGCCGAGCCAGCCCAGGGGCCGAGCTTGGCGCACCACCTACTGGACCAAGTCTAGGCTGCCCTCTCCAAGGAGAAGAAAGCCTTGGAGGAGCAGGAAAGGGCCCTGACAGAGCTGAGGACAGCTCTGGATGAGCGGGAGGCGACACTTGCCCAGGCCGAAGCTGACTTCTCCGCGCAGCTCCGCGTCGCCCGCCTCGAGCACCAGAAGGTCGTCGAAGACATCGCCAAGGAAAGGGCGGAGGTGTCCGACATGCGGGCGGCGGCGATAGACAACGCCAAGGAGCTGCTGGAGCGCGAGAAGAAGATAGCCTCCCGCGAGGTAGAGGCCAACCGGCGCCAGGAGCAGGTCGCTCTCTGAGAAAGTCTGCTCGCCACGCAAGAGGAGGTGCTCAGGGGTCGAGAGAAACAGCTCAAAGAAGGCGAGGCCTCTCTGGACCGGCGGGCGCGCGAGCTGGACGGCGAGGTGGCGCGGCGCGCTGGCGGGCGGCTGAGGCTGCCCTTAAGGAGGCCGTCGATCGACTCCAAAAGGAGATGAGGAGAAGGATCGGCGCGTCTGAGGACTTGGAGCAGACACGTCGAAGATGGCAATGGCACCAAGCGGCGGTCGGCGGAGCGGGTGAAGGAGCTCCAGGAGGCGCTGCGGCTCGAGGAGGAGAAAGCGACGAAGGCGGAAGAGGGCCGTCTCGGGCTTCTGAAGGAAAGGGACGACGCGACCAAGCTGATGCGCAGCATCTTCCGACGGGCCCAACGCGCGGTCGAAGATGCCGGGCTGGCCGCGTCGGCGTAATCTCGGGCCCCGACTCCTTGGGCAATTTGGCCCTCCACTTCGGCACGATTGTCGACCGGCTGGGGGCGTTGAAGGCGGCGGTGCAAGACTTGGCGGTCCGGGAGGGCCACGAGTGGCCGCCATGGTGGCAGAGCATGTACTTGCATGCTACCGCAGCCGAGACCCCCACTTCTCCTTAGAGCCGGCGAAGCTCGGGGTCGACGAAGAGGGGGAGGAAGCCGCTCACGAAGCTGTCCGCGAGGTCGCCGAGGAGATTGCCCGCAACTTCTCTCGGGACGCCGACGCCGCCGACGACGACGAGGAGACGACACCAGGGGGGACTAGGCAGTCCCTTTGTATCTTTTATGTTTTTTGCTTTTGCTTGAGGCCCAAGAGCCTCTGTAAAGACTTTTATGCGATCTTCAATGCAGATTTTGCTCCACATTTGTTTCGCTTCTTTTTTACAAGTGTAAGGCATGGACTTGGCTCCACTTTTAAACTTGCTCTCTGAGGTGAACGATCGGTGCAGACTTGGCTCCGCACCTCCGCACCATTAGACTTGGTGAAGCTTTGAGGTTGAGCTTGAGACTTGCCGCAAACGCGTCCGACTCTCCCGACTGAGCGGGATGACCACTCGGGGCGGCCCCAAGGACCCCAGCCCCCGAGAGTTGGATGCGTCCAACTCTTGCCCGAGCAGTCCTGCCCCGAGGACACCAGCCCCCGAGAGCCGGATGCCTCGAACTTGTTTATTCTGTCGTGCCGTGCTTCAGGAACCCGAGGACCCAACGTCCCCGGGAAGCTGGAAGCGCCGCCTTTCTTGATGATGCTACGCTTCGGGAACCCGAGGACCCAACGTCCCCGAGAAGCTAGAATGCGCCGCCTTTCTTGGAGATCCTTGGCGCTCGGGAGCACGCGACTTCGTGGTCGGACGCCCCTGCAAGTACGTCCGAGAGTACTCGTGCTCGGGAAAATTTTACAGGAGGTTTTAAATGTCAACAGACGTCTTATCGTGTTGATTTTTTTCTTTATTTAGTTTCAACAGGTTCCTCTTTTACACAACGAGGTTCTCGCGTGACACGGACCCCCTGCGCCACGAGCCCGTCCATTGGGGTGCTCCGAAGAACCAATGTGAGCGCGTAGGTTACCCGGGCGGCTTTCGGCCAGGCTGGTGCCCAGGGTTCGGAAACCAGGCGAGGCGACCAGGGCTTTTGGGCGACAACCCGGAATACATCTCGTGACTCACACTGTTACTTCAGAACATCCCTGCCTTACGAACAAGCGGGGCACGGGGTAGTAGGCGCGAGAAACTCTCCGTGGAGGTTGTAGAAGAAAACTTTTAAAACCGAGGGGAAACGCGGCGAAATACTTAGCTTAAGAATGGCAACACATGCCTTTCCTTCCGCTCTTGCATATTTACGCTGGTTTCGCCCTGAGTTTCTGCCTTGAGCTTGGCGATAGCACTCGGGAGTTTCGCCACAGTTTATCTGTAAACTGCGCTGGCGGTTATAATATTTTGTGGGCAGGGATGCCCCTTCCTGAGTATTATCAAGGCTTCCCCTTGTCAGGACCCGCTGGTTTTCGAATCAGCCGACTGGTCCCGAGCACGAGAGGTAGGGTATCCGGACATTCTGTGAGTTGGCAGCGCTCGGGGCAAGCGACCAGACCGAGCGCCATTGCCAGGGGCTTATTTGCCCTGACTCAGGGGGCACTCGGGGTGCGATTGCCAGACCGAGTGGCTGACGGCTCACCACCGGATGTCAGATCATTCTGACCTCTCATACCCCGACCAGTCGGGAACTACTCGCACAATGGGGATATGGGGGCCAGGTACTCGGGAAAGCGATCTCCATGCTAATAAGCACAAATATAAACAACAAGATGCTTGAAACAGGACGAATACTGATATCAAAACAGCTCACATGCTATTCCTAAGAAAAACTTGTAATACTACTAACGTAGTTTAAGATATAAGGGAGCCCCTGAGCGTATATACGAGCACATGGGCTACTCGGGCGGCCCTCGACCGGACTGGTGCCTAGGGTTCAGGAACCAAGCGGGGCGACTAGGGTTTAGGCGACGAACCCGGAACACTCCCTAGACTTGCTTTTACTACTCGGGGGGCTGGCCCGAAATGTAAATAAAAACTTACCCGGGCCATTCACGGATAAAACTTGCGCAGGTGCTTGATATTCCACGCGTTGGACAGTGGCATGCCATGTTCCGCGGCCAATTGGACTGATCCTGGTCGGGAACGCCGGTCCACTCGGTAAGGGCCTTCCCACATGGGGGAGAGTTTGTTCTTTCCTTCCCACGTCTGGACGCGGCGAAGTACTAGATCCCCGACCTCTAGTGACCGGGGCCCGCACATGTCGCTGATGATAGCATCTCAGGCTTTGCTGATATCTGGCGGCACGGAGGGCAACTCTGCAACGGTGCTCTTTAAGGTAGTTGACGTCCTTGCGCCTTCTTTATTCTTGATCTTCCTCCGAGTACGCCCTGACCCGAGGAGAGCCCAAGGAGATCTCGGATGGGAGGACTGCTTCCGTCCCGTACACGAGGAAGAAAGGAGTCTCTCCGGTTGCCCTGCTCGGGGAGGTCCGATCTGACCAGAGGACGGCAGGGAACTCGTCGATCCAACTAGCGCCACACTTCTTGAGACGATCAAAAGTTCTCGTCTTGAGCCCTCTGAGGACCTGCGCATTGGCGCGCTCGACCTGTCCGTTGGCGCGTGGGTGGGCGACCGAAGCGAAGCAGATCTTGATCCCAATGGACTCGGAGTACTCGAGGAAGGCGTCGCTTGTGAATTGCGTACCGTTGTCGGTGATAATCCGATTAGGCACTCCAAAGCGGCTCACGATCCCTCGGATGAACTTGATCGCCGTGTGTTTGGTGATCTTGACAACTGGCTCTACTTTTGTCCACTTAGTGAACTTGTTGATGGCGACGTAGATGTGCTCGTAGCCCCCGACCGCTCGTGGAACGGCCCGATGATATCCAGCCCCCAGACCGCGAAAGGCCATGACAGGGGGATGGTTTGAAACGCTTGAGCTGGCTGATGAATCTGCTTGGCGTGGAACTGACACGCTTCGCAGTGTCGAACCAGCTCGACGACGTCTGGAGAGCAGTTGACCAGTAGAAACCTTGCCGAATGGCCTTCCCGACCAGCGTGCGGGATGACGCATGGCTCCCGCACTCGCCCTCGTGGACATCCGCGAGCAAGTCGCGGCCTTCTTCCTGGAGATGCACCGTAGGAAAACGCCATTGGAGCCACGCCGGTAGAGTTCCCCATCTACCAAGGCGTAGTGCTTTGCTTGGCGCGCGATCCTTTTAGCAGTGACATCGTCCTCGGGGAGGATGTTTTCTTTCAGGTATCCCCGAATCTTGGAGATCCAGGGAGCTTCCTGAGGACAGGTGGCGAGCACCGAGTGCTCGCCGGGCGGCGGCATCCTGACGGGATTGCCCACTGAAGGTGCCGCCTGGGTAGGCTCGCCTGGGCGCGAGGTTCCCCCTTCGTCTTGGTCGGCGGCCTTGACGGACGGCCGAGTGATCCTTTCTTCAAAGGCCCCAGCCGGGACCGGTTCCCGAGAGGACGCCAGTCGCGATAGGTAATTGGTGGCTTCGTTGTAGCGGCGCGGGACATGTTGGAGCTCCAACCCATCGAACCACCGCTCCAACCTCCTGACTTCGCTCAGGTACGCCACCATTTGGGGATCCGAACACTGGTACTCCTTGAACACCTGGTTGACGACTAGCTGGGAGTCGCCTTTTGACAAGAAGTCACCGGATACCGAGGGATGCGGCGGCACGGAGCCCCGCGAGAAGTCCCTCGTACTCGGCCATGTTGTTGGTGGCTCGGAACAGGAGCTGCACGACATACTGGAGCTCTTCACCTGTCGGGGAGGTGAGAACCACTCCAGCTCCCGCGCCCTTAAGCGTAAGGGAACCGTCGAAGTGCATGGTCCAGTGTTGGGTTCCTTCTTGCCCCGGATTGGCGGTTATATCTTCCCCTTTGTCTTCAGGCACCGGCGTCCACTCGGTGATGAAGTCGGCCAGAGCTTTGCCTTGACTGCCCGGGTGCTGACGAAGCGCAGATTGAACTCACCGAGCTCGATCGCCCACTCGACGATCCGACCGGTAGCTTCCCGGTTGTGCAGGATGAGATCGAGGGGGAATGCAGTAACCACCCGGACTTCATGGGCTTGGAAATAATGTCGCAGCCTTCTCGATGCCATAAGGATCGCGTAGAGCATCTTCTGGGCTTGAGGGTAACGTGTCTTGGCATCTCGCAGTACTTTGCTAACGAAGTAGACTGGACGTTGCAAGGCACGGCTTCTTGCTGAAACTTCCCCGGGTAAGGCTCCCGGGGGAAGCTCTCGGGCCCGAGCGGTGATGACCGCTCGGGGTCGCCGGGGAGCTCGGACCCCGACTTCTCCATATTGCCAGGGTGCTCGGCCCCTGACTTGGACTCGTTGCCTCTCGGGAGCTGGGACCCGAGAGCTAACTCCCCGGTCTCCACGCCCGGGGGCTCATTTCTTGCCCTGAGCACCCTTGGCTGCTCGGGCTTGTCGGGGAGCTCGGGCCCTGACTTCTCGGGACCCTCGGAGAGCTCGGTCCTCGTGGGAGGTGTTGGGAGCTCGGACCCAACCTCTCGTTCGACCACGAGGACGGCACTTACCACCCGGGGGGTAACCGAGAGGTAGAAGAGCAGGGGCTCCTCGGGGCTCGGGGCTACCAGCACCGGGGTGAAGAGAGGTATTTCTTGAGGCTGCGGAGGGCTTGCTCAGCCTCCGAGGTCCACTCGAAGTGGCCCGACTTCTTGAGGAGCTTGAACAAGGGCAAGCCTTGCTCCCCGAGCTACGAGATGAAGTGTACCAAGGCGGCCATGCAGCCCGTCAGGCGCTGCACGTCCTTAAGACGAGCCGGCGGGCGCATCTGGTCGATGGCCCGGATCTTCTCGGGGTTTGCCTCTATCCCCGGTTCGAGACCAGGAAACCGAGGAGTTTTGCCCGACGGGACCCCGAAGATGCACTTCTCGGGGTTGAGCTTCATGCAAGTACTGCGGAGACTGTCGAAAGTCTCCGCCAGGTCCTCGATAAGCGTCGCTTGATCCCTTGTTTTGACGACAAGGTCGTCGATGTAGGCCTCGATGTTCTGACCTAACTGGGATTGCATGGTAATACGCATGGCACGCTGATATGTGGGCCCAGCATTTTTCAACCCAAAAGGCATGCGAACATAGCAAAAGGTCCCCGCAGGGGTTGTAAATGAAGTTTTTTCCACATCCTCTATCGACATACTAATCTGGTGATAACCAGAATAAGCATCTAGAAAGCATAGAAGGTCGCATCCCGCAGTTGAATCAACTATCTGATAAATGCGAGGTAAAGAGAAAGGATCTTTGGGACATGCCTTATTGAGGTCGGTATAATCGACGCACATCCTCAGCTTGCCGCCAGCCTTCGGGACCACGACGGGATTAGCGAGCCAGTCCGGGTGGAGAACTTCTCGGATGAAGCCCGCGGCGAGAAGCTTGTCAACCTCTGCCCGAACGAAGTCTTGACGTTCTGGTGCTTGACGGCGCACCTTCTGCCAGACGGGCCGCGCGTCGGGGCGCACGGCGAGGCAGTGCTCGATCACCTCTGTGGGGACCCCGGGCATATCCGACGGTTGCCAAGCGAACACGTCGATATTTGCCTGGAGGAAGGCGATGAGCGCGCTTTCCTGGCCGCCAATCTTGACGGTCCTGGACTCATCTTCACTAAGGATCACCTCCTTGATGGGGATGGAGTCTTCGGGGGCCACCCTGAATTTGGTCGGAGGAGGGCCCGAGGACTCAGGGAGCTCGGCGACGTTGTCGACCGCGGGCAGCAGTGGAGGAGAATAACTGCTCGGCGCAAAAGACGGAGCTCTTCAGGTCGGCCGGCACCGTGATGTGCCGTTAGGCTCGGGCATCTTGATGGTGAGGTAGGCATAGTGGGAAACCACCATGAACTTGACGATGCTCTCCGTCCGGAAGTTGTCCCTGGTCCCGAAGGTGACCATCAGGGACACTTGCCCGAGGGGCACCGTGAGGCCTGGAGTGACGCCATGGAAAGGCATCGTCGGCTTCAAGCGCTCGGCTGGCAACTGCATTTTGCTAAACACCTCGGGGGACAGGAGGTTAAGGCCTGCGCCCCCATCGATTAGCATGCGAGTTACCTTAATATTGCACACCGTCGGGGAGACCACCAGCGGGAGATGGCCCACACCCGAGGTGCTCTCGGGGTGATCCGACTTGTCAAAGGTGATCGGGGTCCCTGACCACTTGAGTGGTCGGGACGCCCCGGTACTCGGGGTAGCCGAGCACACTTCTCGCGCCATCAGTTTAAATTGGCGCCGGGAAGTGTGCGTCGAGGCGCCCCCGTTGATGCATGCGACGGCTTCGGGTTCCTGGAACCCGAGGCCGTCCTCCTCGTCGTTGCGCTTGTGCCGCCGTCCTCGATTTGTATGCTCTTCCTCCTGAGAGGTTACAACGTGTGAGAGAGAGATCGATGTGTATATTGGGCGATGGGCTATATCCCAACACACGCCGCAAAACGACGAGGAGGACGGCCTCGGCGGGTATCCAAGGAACCCGAAGCCGTCGCATGCATCAATCGGGGGCGCCTCGGCGCACATTCCCGGCACGCAACATATTAAACTGATGCATGCGCGTACGAAGTGTTGTCGGCTACCCCGAGTACCGGGGGCACGCTCCGAACCACTGTCAAAGTGGTCAGGGAACCACCGTCCGATCTACCTGACTTGACAAATCGGATGTATACACCCCGAGACGACACTACCTAGGGAAGGGCCATCTACCGCTGGTGTCTCCCCGACGAGTGTGCAATATTAAGGTAACTCGCCATGCTGTCAAATCGATGAGTGGGCGCAGGGACACTAACCTCTCGTCCCCACGAGGTGTTTAGCAAAAATGCAGTGCCAGCCGAGCCGGCTTGTAAGCCGACCCGATGCCTTGTCCTACTTGCGCTCACTCCAGGATCTCCACGGTGCCCCTCGGGCAAGTGTCCCTTGATGGTCACCTTCGGGACCCAGGACAACTTCCGGACGGAGACATCGTCAAAGTTCATGGTGGCTTTCCCATCACTATGCTACCCTCACCATCAAGATCGATACCGAGCCATTAACCGGCAACCCCATCACTGATTCCGGGACCCGACCTGGAAGAGCTCCGTCTTTGACGAAACGCGCAGTTATTTCTCCTCCACTGCTGCCGCGGGTCGGACAACGTCGCCCCGAGACTAAGTCCGTCGGCGACCTTCTATACCTCCGTACCAAATCAGGGTGGCCCACCGAAGATCCATCCCCATCAAGGAGGTGATACCTAGTGAAGATGGTCCTATGTGTATATACGCACAAGATTGTTGGCCAGGAAGCGGCGCTATCCATTCGCACTATCCTCCAGGACAAATATCGACGTGTCGCTTGGCAACCGCTCGGATGTATGCCGGGGTCCCCACAGAGAATTGATCGAGTCAATCTGCTCGCCGTGCGCCACGACGCCTGTAGGCCAGTCTGGCAGAAGGTGCGCCGTCAAGCACCAGGAAACGTCAAGACTTCGTTTCGGGCAGAGGTTGACATAGGCTTCTCGACGCGGGCTTGCATCCGAGAAGTTCTCCCCCGGACTGGCTCGCTAATCCCGTCGTTGTGTGCGAAGGCTGCGCGGCAAGCTGAGGATTGCGTCGATTATACCGACCTCAATAGGCAGTCCAAAGATCCTTTCTCTTTACCTCGCATTATCAGATAGTGATTTCAACTGCGGATGCGACCTTATATGCTTTCTAGGATGCTGTTATTCTGGTTAACCAGATTATATGTCGATAGAGGATGTAGGAAAACATTCATGTACAACCCCTGCGGGGGACCTTTTGCTATGTTCGCATGCCTTTTGGCGTTGAAAAATGCTGGGACCCTACATCAGCACACGCGGCCATGCGTTTAGAGAGGTGCAATCCAGTTAGGTCAGAACATCGACAGGCCTACATCGAACGACCTTGTCACACTAAACAAGGGATCAAGAGACGCTTATAGAGGGACCTGGCACGGATGAACTTTCGACAGTCTCGCAGAGCTTTGCATGAAGCTCAACCCCGAGAAGTGCATACTCACGCGGGTCCCCTCGGGCACAAAACTCTCGTGTGTCCCTGGCTTCGAAACCCGTTGGGAATAGAGGCTAAAACCCCCGGAGAAGATCCGGAGCCAGCTTCGACAGATGCGCCCGCCGGTTTCGTCTTAAGGAGTGCAGCGCCTGACGGGCTGCTATGGCCGCCTTGGTATGTACTTCTATACTCGTAGAACTCGGGGAGCAGCTTGCCCTTGTCAAGCTCCCTCAAGAAGTCGGGCCACTTCGAGTGGGACTCGGAGGCTGGAGCAAGCCCTCCGCAGCTCAAGAAATACCTCTCTTCACCCCGGTGCTGGTAGCCCCGAGCCCCTGAGGAGCCCCTGCTCCTTCTACCTCTCGGTACCCCCGGGTTGGTAAAGTGCCGTCTGTCGTGGTCGAACGAGAGGTTTGTGTACGAGCTCCCAACAAACCTCCCCACGGAGGAACGACTGTCTCCGGCGGTCCAGAAGTCAGGGCCGAGCTCCACGACAAGCCCCGAGAAGCCAAGGGTTGCTCAGGGCAAGAAAGGGAAGCCAAGCGGCGTGGAGACCGCGGAGTTAGCTCTCGGGTCCCAGCTCCGAGAGGAAACGAGTCCAGTCAGGGGCCGAGCACCCTGGCAATATGGAGACGGCGGGGTCCGAGCTCCCCGGCGACCCGAGCGGTCATCACCGCTCGGGCTCCGAGAGCTTCCCCGGGGAGGCTTACCGGGGAGTTCAGCGAGAAGCCGTGTCATTGCAACGTCCAGGTCTACTTCGTGAGCAGAGTACTGCGAGATGCCAAGACACGGTACCCTCAAGCCCAGACGATGGCTCTACGCGATCCTTATGCGACGCGAAGAGCTGCGGCATTATTCCAAGCCCATGATGTCCGTAGTGTGTTACTGCATTCACACACACCATCGATCGCATCCTGCACACAACCCGGGAAGCTACCGGTCGGATCGCGTCGATAGTGGCCGATCGAGCTCGGTGAGTTCAATCTGCGCTTCGTCAGCAACGGCAGTCAAGGCAAAGCTCGGGCCGACTTCATCGCGAGTGGCTGCACGGTGCCTGAAGGACGCAGGGAAGATGTAATACCCGCCCATCGGCAATAAGAAGGAACCCAACACTGGACCATGCACTTCGACGGCTCCTTCCGCTTGAAGGGCGCGGGAGCTGGAGTGGTTCTCACTCCCGAAGGTGAAGAGCTCCAGTATCGTCGTGCAGCTCACTGTTCCGAGCCACCAACAACATGGACATCCGGAGTACGGGGACGTTCTCGCGGGGCTCTCGTGCCAGACCGTCATCACCCTCGCATCGGTGCAACTTCTGTCAAAGGCGACCTCCCAGCTAGTCGTCAACAGGTGTCACAGAGTACCAGGTCGGAGCCCCAACTGGTGGCGTACCTGAGCGAAGTCAGGAGTTGGAGCTAAGAGCTGGTTCGACGTGGTTGGAGCTCCAACATGTCCTGCGCGCTGCTACAACGAAGCGCCGACTACCTATCGCGACTGGCGTTCTCCACCGCTTCGGGAACCACGTCCCGGCTGGGTCCTTTGCAAGAAAGGTATCACTCGGCGTCCGTCAAGTGCCGCCGACAAGACGAGAGCCGGGCACGTGCGCACATGCCTAGGCGAGCCTACCCCTCGCTCTCCCCCACCACCCCCACCCCAAGGCGGCACCTTCAGTGGGAATACCGTCAGGGATGCCGCCCGCCCGGCGAGCACTCGGTGGCGCGCCACTGTCC